>SNQJ01S0018059.1:361419-371843 GCA_010110895.2 Picea sitchensis | reverse complement strand
TCTTTCTTGCTCAATTTTGTGCCTAGGGGTATAGGGGTTTCTGCTGGATTGCATTCTTCCATGCAAAATCTTTTGATGATGTCTGTTGCATACTTTTTCTGACAGACAAAAATTCCTTTGGTTGATTGATCAACCTCAATCCCAAAAAAATATTCCATTATGCCAAGATCTATCATCTCAAACTCAGATTGCATGGCATGTTTAAAATTGGTTAATTCAAGATTTCCAATATATATCATGTCATCAACATATAAACATACAATCAAAATTTTACCGTGTTGATATGTTTTGGTGTAAACTGTTGCTACTGCGGTCGATGTTGTTGCTGATGTTGTGGTCCCCGATAAGGTGTCTACTGTTGAGGTGTCAGTCACCGAGGTATAGTGAAAGTGGATACCCTCTAGAAGCCACGATATCCCGACATATGTATGGCTGGTGTCTGATGTTGTTGTGCTTCAGATGACACCTGTCCTACTGGTCTTGCTGGTGTCCTAGTCTGACCCCCACTGATAAGCTCCTCCTCTTCTATGCGGGCCTTCTGGATGACATCATGCAAGGTTTGAGGCATCAAAATCCTGACCTTTGCATGTATGTTGTCATTAAGGCCGAACACGAACATGTTGAACTTAAGTTTTTCTATGTTAATATGCAGAGCATACCTGAGTAGCTCCATAAAACGAACCTCATACTTGGGCACCGTACGACTGCCCTGTCGTAAGGTGTTGAACGCGTTGAGTTGACGCTCAATGAATTCCTCTGAAAGGTATATCTCTTGGAATCATTCCTCGAACAATTCCCATGACACATATTCGACGGCCATGTTCAGCTGCAGTAGGAGCGTCTTCCACCATAGAAGAGTGCTGCCCTTCAGTTGAAAGACCACCATGCGGACCTTCATGTTGGAGGTATAATCACGAAGTGCAAATCACATCACCATGTTCTCAAACCATGCCTCGGCCGCTGCGCCATCCGGGGCACCAAAGAACTCGAGAAATTTTACCTTCTTGAGTTCACGGTGAATGCTACCAGTACCGACCGGAGCACACGGTGGAACCTTAGCGGGTGCCGACACCCTGGCCTCATCTCTGTCCAAACAGTCGATCAGTGCCTCGGACATGTGCTGAAAAGATCTCATCATTTCGACTACATTACCAACTTCTATCTGCTCTTGTCCGAGAACCTGCTCATCTCCTTGGGGGTTAGACCCCTCAGGCGTGGATGCTATTGGAGGCGTTGCGCCTCCTCCCCTAGCACCCCGTCGTCTGCTTCTGTGACATCCTCTAACCATGATTACCTGCACGAATACAAGTCAAGTCAATTAGTAACCTTATAAACAAATAATCTCAACGAAATCCGTAGCAATCCCAAGTCACGGTTTGAACCCGCTCTGATACCATATGTAACAGACCTCCCATTTTGTTACGACAACAAGCCTCACATTACAAGTGCAATTTTTTTTTTTTGTGTGTATGTAGGAAGGTAATAATGACATTATACTCAACATCGCAACATGATGACAAACACAACGCATGCAACTCACGCCACAACAAACATAACAACCTAACATAAAAGCACATCAAGCACCTGGAAGCAATGTACGACATTCCACTGACAAAGAAATAAGAATGACTACCTGCCCGTCCTACCCTGCAACGGTTAGGATCTCCAGGACACATAAGCAACACTCAAGCCCAGGTTTCCATCGATTTTGACCATTTAAGGTCTCAAGGTTGGCGACTATTCTGAGGAACAAGGAGGTGTCTACCTCCCACCCGACACAAGCAGACCAAGACTACTAAGCTAAGGACAATCCTCCTAACAACCCAATGCACCCGAAATTAATTACACAAGTAAATAGAACCCTTACAGTGAGCAAACCAATCACATTTAACGTTTACAAACCACGTATAAACATTAATTAATATTAAACAACAACCATTAATCAAGGCTAAAAGGTCGTTATCTATGACTTAAATTGGCATTAATTACAGATCAATTAACCAGCCTAAATTCCATTAGTCAACGAGTTACCCACCGAACTTAACATGAATTACGACTCAAATTTAGCGAGTCTGGGTTACCAATTAGGCGATATATATATAGCCAACTAACCATAAACTTGAATAACAACATTAACATACTTAAAGTGGAATGCTACCTATAGCACTTATGAACAGTTAAACCTCAACATTAGTCTAGATATAATGACTGAACTAACCACACTAGCTGTTTATTATCATTGAGGAGGAAACTGCCAGCTAATAACATTGTTGTAGCAAATCAACAACGTAATTACATATCTACTACATAACAATTTATTAGAGCAGTTAACAAGGCATTTAACATAATGATTAACATAATCAATTAATTGACCAATAACAGGGTAGTTTGCATGACTATTTTCATAACAAGTATTATAGCACTAACAAGGCGATTATCATGTTAATTAACATAACAATTAATATAACAGTAGCAAGGAAATTTATATGACAGTTAACATAATGATTAATAGCGCAAAAACAAGGCAATTTACATAACTGTTAATCATTTAACTCGCTACGGCATTTAATCAAAAGTAGGAATCTGCTGACCATTCACAGTGTTGTAGCAATTGTTCTAGCATTTAGTAAGGCAATTAATATAGCATTTAACATTGCAATTAACAAGCCAGTTAATTGTAGCAATTGTTCTAGTAAATTCATGGTCATTCTATCAAGCTCAATCAACATTCTAAAGGAAAAAATCATGGGTAATTACAGCAAGCTTTGGCAACATTCTAAAGGAAAAATCGTGGGTAATTACAGCAAGCTCTGGCAATATTCTAAAGGAAAAATCATGGGTAATTACAGCGAGCTCCGACAACATTCTAAAGGAAAAATTGTGGGTATTTAAACAACAATCTAAGTCAATCTTTAAAAGCAAAAACGTGGGTAATTTTAACAGCAATCTCTTAACATTTTAAAGGAAAAAATCATGGGCAATTAAATAGCAACTCAGACACGTTTTGGATGGCAAATCGTGAGCATTTAAACATCGATATCAATCACGTTTTGAATGGAAAATTCGTGAGCATTTACACAGCAATCACAATCTCAATTTAAAAGGGAAAAACACGTACAGGGACACACCAGAAGGATATTCATGGCTATTGGTATTTTAAATATGCAAAATGATGTGCCCAAAATGCACCAGGAGGAACTCCATATTGCCATCATCATTTAAACGGGAAAAATGCTGGCAAAATGCAGACATGGAAATGAATTCGTTTTCCATTGCCAGGATACCAATGCCACGCAGACAGGAATACACAAAAAACGTTTTCATCTCCCAGACAGCAATATAAAATGCAGATAGGAAATCAAATGTTCTTCCCATTGCCAGAGTACCAATACAATGCAGACAGGAATGCGAAAAATCATTTTTCATCTCCCGAACACCAATATAAAATGCAGATATGAAATCAAACGTTCTTCCCATTGCCAGAGTATCAATACAATGCAGACAGGAATACAAAAAAATGTTTTTCATCTCCCGAACACCAATATAAAATGTAGATAGGAAATCAAACATTCTTCCCATTGCCAGAGTACCAATACAATGCAGACAGGAATACAAAAACGTTTTTCATCTCCCGGACACCAATATAAAATGCAGATAGGAAATCAAACATTCTTCCCATTGCCAGAGTACCAATACAATGCAGACAGGAATACAAAAAAAACGTTTTTCATCTCCCGGATACCAATATAAAATGCAGATAGGAAATCAAACGTTTTTTTTTTCATTGCCAGAATACCCAAAAATTTGCAGACCGAAAATCAATTCGTGCTTCCAATGCTATAACCCCAATACAACGCAGAGAACAGTGAGAGAACGCAAGGATCCAATGGGAAAGGTCATGGAATGATTGTCGGGGTTTCTATCAGTCAAGGCATAGAGAAAACCAACCAGGACACAAGATAATCCACACACAGAGGTCATTGCCAGATGGCAGAATCAACAATCAACCAGGGACAAACATCAAGAGTAGACGGCTAACAGGTTCGTCCTTCGCTCATCATCCTCGCACAGAAAAGCAGGGCGTTGAGATCCATAGGTCTTTTAACGCTAAGGCAACGATCGTAGATCAGGCTCCTAGACGACTGCTCAAGTGAGGACTGGTGAGCTAGGGACGAAGGCTAAACAACCATGAAGGTCACAATCAACACAACAAGGTGGTCAAGACATGCAAGAAAACGAAGGCCATGGGAGTCAACAACCATCGAGCTAGGCTAAGGAAAGTTCAGTCATCAATTTAAAAAAAAAAACATCAGTTTACATCTTCATTAAATAAGCAGATCCAAGCATAAGTCCTAATACATTCTACCATACAAAAATGAAGAGAGCGTATCGTTGCCTGATTGCCCACTCTGAATGACGTCCCGTGCGCTCCGTGCAAATCCCGCTCGCCGATCGTCGAGACTTCAACAGTACCTCCCAGCCAATGCTAGGGGTACTCTTCTTCCCCCTTATCCCCCCAAGCCACAAAGGGGCCACACACTCACTATCCAGAGATTTCAACTAGCTCCCAGCTCACCTCGCAAGGTCGAGCTACCACTCCTTACCAAGCTGGGTATCCCAACTCCCACAAGTTAAATCAGTCAAGTAGATATTTCTGCAGTGTAACGTTACACAAACAGAAGATGATCCAACCTTCATCACCTCCCTTCATTATATAGAGTTTCGTGGTTCCTTACTTTCCAAAAATTCTCTTTTAGTTAAGTTTTTATAATTAATTTCCTAAAAATTCCTCCCCATACAAGTGTCACCCATCCCCTTCCTTCCTCCATAAATTAACTTCTTTAATTAATTAATTATCTTTACTTCTCTCACCCACCTAGAGTTACTCCTAGAATCACTCATAGGTGTCCCCAAATTCTCTTACAAGTTTTAATAACTTTCCCTTTAATTAAATCACTAGTTCAGTTTAAATTAGAAAGCTCTTAAATGGTAGATGCTTTAAGTTTGACCTTCTATTTTTTTTTCCTTAAGTTCCCCTTTTTCCCTTTTTATGTTGACGTCTTTTCCTAGTTTCCTAAAATTTTATATTTTCCCTCTTTCCCCTTTTTAATTAGAACTCAAAAAGGCAGGTGTGGAATTTAACCCTTTTTCCCTTTTATCATTTAGTTAGTATATTTTAAATTATCAAAAAGATAAAACAATTAATACCAACTTATTTTTTATGAATAATTTAAATTTCTTACTCCCTTTGTGTTACAAGATTTTACGAAGGTCATAATTATTATTTAAGTTTTTTTTTATTTTAATTATTATTATTATTATTTATAGGTAGACAAAATTTTACCACTAGCGTAATTTAGACTTAGACCTTAAATTTTGTATTGGGCGACATTTAATTAGGGAAATTGTTTTTTTTTTTTTTAAATACTTAACACGTTATTCTTCTTAAGGCCGTCTAGGTTCATTCATTTATCAAAACAATGCAACATGCCCTTCAGGACGCACTAGGTGCTCCAAGGGTGCCACTCGCCTCTTTCCATTTTTCTTGCACGACATGCCCTTTAGGATGCACCACGTACTCCAAGGGTGTCACTCGCCTCTTGACTGACTTGGTAGACATCAAAAACCCCTGGAGTCAATACTCCGTCAGGTGAACTTGTGGGAGACTAAGGGCCTCTAAGGAATACGGCCCCCGCCTTATTGTGCACCCCTTAGAATCATCATGAGCGATTGTCGCAGTTTGCCATCACGACATCGTGGGTCCTCTCGAACTAAGTAATCATTAACCTATAGTTCAAGCCACTGCGGGAGTGCTAGTAGTCTGTGGCAGGGCTTCTGTCCACACCTCTCCCTCAACATCTCCGGTAGTCATGCGTGACCCCTTTACTCCACATGTGAGTCTGGTCGGCAAGCTATCGTTAGCCTGCATCATCAACAAATCATGTTAGAATATATCCATATCTTATCATCTAATCAGATGCACTAATATCATAGTAAAAACAATCAAACCCCAATGTTACATTCCCCGACTCGATCTAGAGTCCAAGGGGTTCCATCAATGCCTCTGCATCCTCGAGGTCCAAAATCCTGCACACTCAACAAAACCAAGTCAATAGCACCTGTCTATGTCAATGCAGTAAAACAACATGTCATCAACCCATAACGCCTCATAATCAAAATAAAAAGTTTTAATAGCATAATAATCTGGATCACTTGCGAGCAAGTGTCCTCAAAGAATAAGTTCGCTTAGTGCGCCAGAGCGGAATGTTACATGAACAAAATTGAACATTGCGACATGACGAACAAAGTATTGTCACAGTCTGACAACCATAGTAATGTCACAACATGTCAAACATATCCCACCATCGTAGTGTGACAAACTTTGCCAATATTGGTTCAATGTGACGAGCATAGACTTGTTGTCGCAAAGTGATAAACATGATAATCTTGCAATGTGATGAACATAGTAGTGTCAAAATCTAAAAAGCATAGTAACGTCGTAATTTTATTAGCATAGCGATATTGTCATAATGTGAAGAATATAGCCCCACTGTCATAATGTGACAAACATAGCCATAGTGTCGCAATGTGACGAACATAGCCTTGTCATTGCAAAGTGATTAACATAGTAGTTTTGCAATTTGATGAACATAGTAGTGTCACAATCTAACAAACATAGTAATGACACAATGTGTCAAACATAGCCCTATTGTTGTAATGTGATGAACATAGCCCATCGTTGCAATGTGACGAACATACCCATATTGTGACAATGTGAAAAACACAGCCTTGTCATCGCAAAGTGATGAACATAGTAATGAGGCAATGTGACGAACATAGTACTATAATAATTTGATAATCATATTAATGTCTCAATTTTTCAAACAAAGCTATGTCCTCGAAATGTGACAAACATAGCCCCATCATCATAATGTGACTAACATACCCATATTGTCGCAATGTGAGGCACATAGCCTTGTCATCACAAATTTATGAACATATTAAAGTTCCATTGTGACGAACATAATAGTGTCACAATCTCACAAACATAATAATGTTGCAATGCATCAAACATAGCCCTATTGTCATGATGTGATGAATATACCCATATTGTCATAATGTGACGAACATAGTCTTTCCATCACAAAGTAATGAACATAGTAATGTTGCAATATGATGAACATGGCACTGTCACAATCTAATAAACATAGTAATGTCACAATGTTTCAAACTTAGCCTTGTCATCGCAATGTGCAAACATAGCCTCGTCGTGGTAATGTGACGAACATACCCATATTGTCACAATGTTACAAGCATAGCTTTATCATTGCACATCAATGAACATAGTAAAGTTGCAATGTGACAAACATAGTAAAGTTGCAATGTGACAAACATAGTAGTGTCACAATCTGTCAAACATAGTGATGTCACAATGTGTCAAACATAGCCTTGTCATCGCAATGTAACGAACATACCCATATTTTCAAAATGTGATCGACATAGCCACTTCGTCATAATGTGATGAACATACCCATATTGTCACAATGTGACGAACATAACCCCTTCGTCATAATGTGACAAACATACCCAGATTGTCGCAATGTGACAAACATACCCTTTTTGTTGCATATTGATGAACATAGTAGTGTCACAATATGATGAACACAATAATGTTGCGATGTGTCAAACATAGCCCCACCGTTGTAATCTTCCAAACATAGCCATATTGTTGCAATGTGATGAACATAGCTTGGTCGTCAGAATGTGATTACCATAACCTCGCAGTCGCAGTGTGACGAAAATATCCTACCATCATAATGTGAGAACATTTTTCAAATTCCATTGTTTGGCGAAGATAACCCATTGTCGCAATGTGATGTACACAACTCAATGTCGCAATGTGAAAAACAAACCCAACATTCTAGTAAGATGACCATTTCCCAACATCGCTATGTGATGAATATAACCAGCGATCAGACTATGAAAAACCTATTCCAACACCACATTATGTCAGACAAAAACCCTACGTCACAATGTGACGACCATAACCTTACGATATCATGTCGCAATGTGACAAACATAGCCCAATATTGTAGAGAAACTACCATTTCCCAACTTCATTATGCGATGAACATAACCCACTATCAAACTATGACAAACCTATTCGAACACCACATTGTGTCAAACAAAAACCCTACGTCGCAATGTGACGACCAAAACCTTATGATGTCATGTGACAAACAAACCCTTAACCATTGTCAGAATGTGAGAAGCATTTCCAAATGTCTAACAGTTTCAATGTTTTTCGTCATAAGATTACTAGGGTTACTATTAAGAAAATATTTGGGTTAGGATTATTCCTATTAAAATTTAGGTTAGGGTTTATTTTATAATAAGAAGAAAATAATATTAAAAAAATAATGTTATACTTTATTAATGTATAAATAATAATGTATTACAAATATATTTTACTTTATTGTAGTTTTACTCTATGAATATTGTATGAATATTTCATTAATATTTTAATGTATTATTATGTTTTTGGATACTTTATTATTAATGTATAGATGTTTTGTTAATATATTAATTAATAATATTTTAATATTTTATTAACTTTATTTAGAGTTTATAAATGTATTAATTAATTAACTAATTATTTAATGATTAATGTAATAATGTATTTGTACTTTAACAATTTACTAATGTATAATGTATTAATACAATATATTATATATTATTAAGATATTTACTAATTAACATGTTATATTATATATTATTAAGATATTTACTAATATAGTTTGAGTAGGTCTAATGATTAAGAACCATTAATATATTGATAATTTATACATCACAGTAAGATATTAATTAATTAATTAATGCTTTAATTTTATGTTCTTATGTATTAATACATTAATTAGTAAATCATTCATATATTTATTAATGAATACATTAGTACTTTTGTACATTTATACAATAGTACATTAATATATTTATATATTATTAGTGTATTTTCGCATTATTATTGATTTCATCCTTTATTATTACTTTAGTACATTTATGCAAAATGTAATATTTATATATTATTAATGTATTTTTGCATTATTCTTAATGTAATCCTGTATTATTACTTTAGTATATTTATGCAATATTACATTAATGTATTTATATATTATTAATGTAGTTTTGTATTATTATTAATATATTCCTTTATTATTACTTTATTAAAACATTATTAATTTATGAAAAATATTTTACTTGTTATATTATTTCTTTATTTTTATTATTACTTTATCAATATATTACTAATTTATGAAAAAAAATTAGTTTATTAATTAATTAATAGGTTACATTATTTATTTGTTTTTACTTTCTTATTGTAATATTTTAATGTATAAATTAATTAATACAATATAATTAGAGGGAACATTTTTATCTCCATTTTTGAAAATAGGAACAATGAGGATTAGCATCCAGGGTTTAGGGAATTCATGCTTGATTGTTAATTTGAAGAGCTTGTGTATGTGAGGGATAAGGATTGGCCCTCCGATTTTAAAAATTTCATCTTGGTAGCCTTCAATGCCCTTAGTTTTCCCATTTGTGAGCCGCTTAACCCCAAACTCTATGTCATCTAAAGAAAAAACTTCTTCCTTTGTAGAGACAATAGGAATGGTGTCCATGGAAGTAGGGAACTCGTAAAGATTTTTAAGGTAGCAATTCCAGTCTACTAAGGGAATCCTATTATTTTATTTAGTATTGCGTTTTAGAATTTGGCTCCAGAACTTCTTAGGATCCAACTTGTATAGTTGTGAAAGTTTCTCTTGCCTTTTATTGATATAGTATCTTTTTTCCTTTTAATTAGGGCTTTGTACGTGTTGATCTTATCGAGTTTTAAGGGCTCATTAGAAGCATCCCTAATGGATTTCCTAGAAATTTTACATTATTTATCATACCAAAGGTTGGTTGTTCTATTATTCTTTTTATGGGACACCTCAAAAGAGAACTTGTTAATAGAAGTGGAAAGGGTAGTTGTAAAATTATGATAGAGTTCTTCAATGTTGTCCTTATAAGTTAGGAGGTTTAATTTACTATTTAAGTCCTTTAAGAAAATGTCAACTTTACTTTTGTCAAAGCGCAAATTCCTTTGATTATCAGAATTATCTTCAATAATGCTCCTATGCATGGAGAATTTTAGAGTTAGGGTTAAAGGTTTATGATCAGAGTCAGGCTCATGGTCATTTAAAAGGTCAAAAGTTGTTATTTCGTTGGAAACATGGATATCATATATCACATAATCTACAACACTACTACCTAGCCCATGAATACAAGTCATTTGGTTGGAGTTTGGCCACTTCATTACTCCATTGCAAATTATTAGGTCTTGAGAGCTGCAGAGATTGACCAACTCAGTACCAAACAAATTCTCA
>SNQJ01S0018059.1:262778-308175 GCA_010110895.2 Picea sitchensis | reverse complement strand
AATATTAAGGCCATTTGCCACATACTTGAAATAACTCTCATGGTTAAGTTGATAGTGTAGGCAAACACTTAAATCTTGTTTCTCACACTTAATGCTTAGATCTTAATGCTTTAAATCACAATAAGATAAGTGTGTTCATTTTCTTTTCTTGTTGGCAAGTTGTTCATGCCCCTTGTGGTTTTACTTCTTCACTTTGCAAGCTATACATTGGTGCACTAAGTAATTTGCTCTCACATAGCTTTTATGTGTTAATGCCTTTCATTTTATAAGATTAAGAAACACATTTTTAAGCTGAAGTAAGTTTCGGCCAACTCACTAAATCACATTTTAAAAGTGTCATAAAATCATTAAACACTCTAAAATACACCTAAAAGTCTACCTAATTCACATATCAACTTAATAGACTCTTTAGGGTACCTTAGACCACCATCTTCACCATATAAAACAGGTATTGAGGAGGGCAACGAACGGTGATAGGCTGAGGACGGTCTCACGGCACAAAGGAGTATTCTTTCCATAAAAACTCAATACTTTGGGCTGACTGTGACAGCTAGGGTTAGCCTCGTTGCTACACTATCTTGAGCATCCAGCAACCATTTGGAAATAGGAGGAGGAGGCTTTGGTGAAAACTTAATAAAGGTAACCAAAATCAAAAAATCTTAAAAAACCTTTAATAATATAACCTTGGGATTAATCATATAAAACATTTCGTGGGTTTAATAACTAAGAGTGGGTTATCTTCATAATACTTGTGCTTAAAATTTTCTAACTCTTATTTGTTGATATGTTGATGATAATGATGTGTTGATGATGATTTCATAAATGTGACAATGCTTTGATCTTCTTGTATCCTGCACATAAATAATTAAAGTGGTTAGTTTGCTTATTGTATCTTAGTATTCTTTACTTGTAAATCTTGTACTCAATATTTGATTCAATTATTCTTTTGTATATCTTGTAATCGTATTTGTAACAAATCACCCTTTAACTTTAGTTGATCCCTTGCTCAATCTTAGGCACTAGTCTTGGTTGCCCTAGGAAAAGGTTTTCTTAACATACTAACCTTGCATCTTGCATTGCTTCCTTAGCATCTTAGGTTAGAATCCCCCCCAAACCTTAACAAACTAAAATCAACTCCTAGAACTTAACTTTAAAACTAATCTAGAAACTAGGGACTACCCCCCTTGGCTTCCCTAGGAGTGAGCCTAGACAGAAGAGGTTTTGATCAAAGTGACAGCGTGGGCTGTGAACCTAGGCATTGTGCCTCCAACGACACACTAACTAAGTCGGACTTAGCTCACGTTGGGAAGTGTGTATTAGGACAACAACACTCACTATACTATGAATACTGATGTACGAGCTTATATGCCCTTTCATAGTAATCGAATAGAGTAGAACAAGCTCCATGTTTACATAGTAACTAGAGTCTATACTAATAAAATAGGTGGGATAAGCTTATCCATAGTGAATAGAGTTAATTAAGTAATAATGGTGATACTAGGTGGGATAAGCTTATCATATAGGGAATCACTAGTTATGTCTAATCGTTTAAGCTAAGTTGTACTAGTGTCCATATATTAGGGTGTTAGAGTTTAAGCTATTATTAGGTTTCTTTTCAATTTACTAGATAACCATAGCATAGATAGGATCACTCTAAGAAACACAATCACAAGAGAGACATCATTTATCTTTGGAAACCCTCATGGGGGAGAAAACCCAGCAAAAACTTCCTTAATATAGATAGCCAATACAATGCTAAGAGAATAAACCAAACACTACAAAAAGTCCTCTCCCAAGTAATGTGCCTCTGTCTCTTCCTTCTTCTTCAACTGCAGCTCCAAACTTGCACTCTGGATGATTGAATAAGTGAATCAACAAATGAGGCGTTGGCCTCCTTTATTTATACAATCTGGCAGGGGCTAAAAGGAAGTGTCTTTTCACTGGCAGAGTCGACTTCTCTTCCTGGGTGGTTAGAACCACTTTAATTTATTCTGGGGGATGACTTCTCATTTTGCATATTACAATTAGGGTTTGACCAATCCGCAAAATGGGATTTGGTCATTTACAATACCCGCCATGATCAATCCACAAAAGCGGATTGATCTAATGAATAATACATCAATAATAAATAGAATACTCTTTGCAGTTACAATATTTCAACAGCCCCCCTTAACAAGAAGGGTATTTTACAACGGCATCAGGCGAGAGAGAGAAAAACATCATCAACAACATCTGGAACAATGACTGGCGTATCTATAAATCATCGAAATTTTTTCTCATCATCAGTATCATCAACAACATAGCACAAAGGCTGGAGCATCATCAACATCAACACTAGTCTGAGAGTCTTCAGCACAAAGCTGGCATCACAACATGAAGTTGACTACACAATATCATTAGCACGAAGATGGCATCACAGTATGAGATTGGCAACACAACATCATCAGCACGAAGATGACATCACAACACAAGGTTGACAACACATCATCACAGCACGAGGTTGGCAAATCATCACAGCACGAGGCTGGCACATCATCAGCATGAAGCTGGCATCATAGCACGGGGTTGGCACATCATCACAGCACGAGGCTGGCACATCATCAGCATGAAGTTGGCATCACAGCACAGGGCTGGTAGCACAACACTACTTCCCCTTTCGAGGGAGGTCCTTACGGACTACTCCAAGCTTATCTCGAAAGTGCTCAAACTTTACACGAGATAGAGGCTTGGTCAACACATCAACAACATGTTCATCTGTGCTAACATATTGGAGCTTTATGGCTCCCCTCTGCACCATATCACAGATGTAATGATATAAGATCTCTATGTGTTTTGACTTGTCATGGAACACAGGGTTCTCTGTCATCTTTATGCAGCTCTAGTTATCACATAGGATCATTGTTGCTTCCATCTCTAGATCGAATAGACTTGTCAACAAATTTCGAAGCCATATGGCTTCACAGCTGGCAGAACATGAAAAAATGTATTATGCTTTCATTGTGCTGAGAGCAATGCTTGATTGCTTCGTACTCTGCCATGAAATCATGGCTGACCCTAGACTGAAACAATATCTTGAAGTGCTCTTTCTGTCAGAGACACTTCTAGCCCAATCTGAATCAGTCTACCCACTCAGTCTGAAGTCGTGATCTCCATCATAATTGAGACCACAATCTAATGTACCCTTAAGGTACCTCATCACATGTTTTACAGAAACCAGGTGAACACGTCTGGGATCTACCAGAAACTGACTCAAGGTGTTCACAACAAAACATATATCTGGCCTAGTGTTTGTCAAATACATCAACGACCCAATGATCTGTTTGTACAGTGTAAAATAAATCAATTATGACAAACTATCAACCAAGAGCTTCAACTCTATTTCCATGGGTGTATTCGTGGACTTTCACTCCAACATATCAAATCTCTTCATTATTTCAACTGTATACTTCCCTTGGTTAAGGAAGATCCTCTCTAGGCTTTGCCAGACCTCAAGACCTAAGAAATAGTGCATTAGGCCAAGGTATTTCATCTCAAATTCTGTAGCGAGCTTCTTCTTACATTCAGTGATGATATTTTCTTCTCCAGTTAAGAATAAGTCATCTACATACAACAGAAATATAATAGGCTCATCATTCATAACCTTGAAGTAAAGGTTAGAATCAACTTTACTCTTGGTAAAGCCCAAGCTTGTCAGAAAACTATCAATCCTTCCATACCAAGCTCTAGGAGGTTGCTTCAATCCATACAAAGCCTTCTTCAACTTGCACACACGAGTCTGCCTGTCTTCAACTTCAAATCCTTGAGGTTTTTCTATATACACTTCTTCTTCAATGATGCCATTCAAGAAAGTTGTTTTCACTACCATCTGGTGTAACTTTCACTTCATCTTAGTTGCAAGGGCTATGATGGTTCTGATGAAAGTGTATCTGGATATAGGAGAAAATGTCTCTTCAAAGTCAATGTCTTCCTTTTGAGAAAAGCCACGAGCAACAAACCTTGCTTTATATTTCTCAATACTTCCATCAGCAACATGTTTTATTTTGAAAATCCATTTGGAAGATACCACATCCTTTCTCTTCTATTTGGGAACTATTTCCCATACATCATTCTTTATGATGGATTGGTATTATTTTGTCATGGCATCTGCCCATTCTTTCTTTTGAATGGCTTCTTCAAAGAAGGTATGCTCCTTCTCTAAGAGATCACACATCAAAGCCATATAACTGTACAATGGCTTAGGCTTCTTCACTTGTCTCATGGTTCCTTCGGGGATACCATACTTCTCTCCATCTTGAATAAGTTCCCTTGCCCAGGTTGGCTTTCTCTTGTGGAAGATCGTCATCTGGGGAGGTTCTTGAGCTTCTACTATGTCATGATCTTCTAGAATCTCCTCATCAGGGGAAGCTATGACTTCCCTCACCGGTTTTGCAACTCTAGGAGCTACATGTTCTTCTTCATATACTTCTTCAAGCTAACATCTTCTTGATTTCTTGAGTGTTGCATCTTCATCAAAGGTTACATCCCTGTTGATTTCAATATGATGGTAGCCTGGTATATAAACTCTGAAGGCCTTGGAGACCTCGCCGTATCCAAAAAATATTCCCTCTTTCATGAAGGGTCCAACTTGGTTCTCTTCTCTTTTGGAATATGTACAAATACTAGGCAGCCAAATATTTTGAGATGGCTTACTTCAAGCTTCTTTCCGAAGAACATCTCTTCATGGGTCTAGAACCCAAGTGCACTATGGGACAATTTGTTTTGTACATGTATTGTTGTTTTTGCTGCTTCTTCCGATAAGCGTATTGGAAGATCTTGATCATGGATCTTGGTCTTCACTGCTTCCATTATAGTTCTGTTATTTCTTTCTGCTACACCATTTTGTTGAGGATTGTAGGGAGTGGTGAGCTCCCTCTTGATCTGGACATCTTTGAAAAAGTTTGCAAACTCTTTTAAGGAGTATTCTCCTCCATTATCTGACCTGAGTATCTTGATCTTTCTTTCAGAAAGATTCTCTATCAAGGCTTTGAATTCCTTGAATTTACTGAACACTTCATCTTTTGATTTCAAAAAGTAAACCTGGGTTTTACGAGAATAGTCATCAATAAAAGATACATAGTATACATACCCACTGATGGAGGATGATGGCATTGGGCCATAGACATCTGAGTGAATGAGCTCTAAGACTCCTTCTCCTTTACTATCTCTCTTCGGAAAAGGGTTCTTGATGTTCTTTCCTTGTGAACACCCATTTCAAATACCTTCATGGTCAACCTTGAGTTCTGGTAGACCTGTGATTGCATTTCTTACATAAGGTAGTGCCTTGTAGTTGATGTGCGCTAATCTTCTATGCCAAAGTTCACATGGATTCTCAATGGAGTGGGTCATGGCTGCTTTTGAGTGACCCTTTAGCTTATACAAGCCACCTTCTTCTTTTCCAATAACAATTTCTTCTTCCATGGTTTTTCCTTTGGCCCACATAAGAACTTCTCCATCTATGAAGGAAACTTTGAAGCCTTTCTTTTCTAAAGATGAGATGGAGAGTAAGTTCTTTGTCAAACCTGGTACATATAGTACATCCTTCATCTTCATTGGGGTCCCCGAATTAAGCTTGTAATTTGATTCTCCTACTCCCTTGATAGGGTATTGATAATCATCTCCAAGTGTAACTTTCTGAGAACTTCTTTTCTGAAAGGAAAGAGAATGTCTTTTTGACCTTTCATGTGCTTGGAAGCACCACTATCAATGAGCCAAGTGTCCTCACCAGGTGATACTGAACTTGAGAGGGAAGAGATTAAGACATAGTCTTCAATTAGTTCTTTCATCATCTTTGTGGGTGGCTCTTCATATTCAACTGCATGGGCATGGTGCCTCTTGTTTTTCTTCTTGTATTCTTCTCGTCTTGCTAGACAATGTTTCGCAATATGCCCCATTTTGTTATAATGGTAACATTGGTAGGATGACAAATCTCTTCTTTGTCCTTTCTGAAACTTCTAGAATCTCTTTGGTTGAGATTCTTTATGTGTGAATTTGTTTTGGGGGTGAGACTCCTTATGAGTTTATTTCTGGAAGTAATACTTCTTTCTTCCTCCTTTAATGTGAGTAGCTAGGGATTGATCTTCATCTCTTGATAGAAAAGCTTCTCGGATAGCTACTCTTGATTCTTCTTGAACACATTCTTCCCAAAGACTCAAATTGTAGTTTCTCCTTTCTGGCACAAATATTTTGGATGAATGCATCCCAAGATCTTGTGACACCATTAAGGGTCGTCATTATGAGTTCATCTTCGTTTATAGTATCTTCAATTGCTTCTAGTTGTTCTTTGAATTGTGATATTCTGGAGAAATATACATGGATTGTTTCTCCTTTCTGCATCCTTGTATTCTTGAGTTGAGTTGTTAGATTCATCTTTTGATTTATGCTCTTTCCTTCATATAATCTGGGTAGGGCATCAAATATTTCTTTTGGAGTCTTTTTTGAAGACACTTGAGGAATCAAGTGATCTTTGATAGAATCTGCAATGATTCTTTTGGCCCTAACTGTGTCATTTTGGTGTTGTTCTTTAGTTGCAGCATCGACGGGTTCTAGTACATTCTCTTTAAGAAATCTTGCTAGGTAATTCTCTTCAAGAATGAGTCCAATCCTATACTTCCAGGCACGGAAATTTTCCACACCTTCTAGCTTGTCAACAAGCTTAGTGCTTGCATACATCTTTTACCTGGAGCTAGGAAAATGACCCAAAAAATGAAAATGCTCATAATAGAATTTTGAACTTACCAAGAGGTGTGCTTGTTTGAGGCGAGTAGCTTGGTCTGTTTAGATTTCAAAAAATCCAACTTTTTCCCCTTCAAACTTGACCAACGGATTTTTGGATTGGTGCTTCTGGTTTTCTGGTACTTCTGGTACTGGTGAAAACTAGGGTTTCACTTTCCGAAAGTTCTATCCACTAAAAAGGTGTTCTGAAGGTGCCAAAGAGTTCCTTGGGCTAGGGTGCACTTTCCTATATGGCTTTTAGGATGAAATTCCTCTGCAATGAAAAGCCCTAATTTTCTTGTACGACAATAGTGATGTTTTTCCTTTTCTTGTGAAAGATGCTCTCTTCAACTTGCCTCTGATACCATGTTAGAGTTTAAGCTATTATTACGTTTCTTTTCAAATTACTAGATAACCATAGCATAGATAGGATCATTGAGAGAAACACAATCACAAGAGACACATCATTTATCCTAGGAAATCCTCATGGGGGAGAAAACCCAACAAAAATTTCCTTACTATAGATAGCTAATACAATGCTAAGAGAATAAACCAAACACTACATAAAGTCCTCTACCAAGTAATGTGCCTCTCTCTCTTCCTTCTTCTTCAACTGCAGCTCCAAACTTGTGCTCTGGATCATTGAATGAGTGAGTGAACAAATGAGGCGCTGGCCTCCTTTATTTATACAATCTGGAAGGTGTTGAAAGGAAGTGTCTTTTCACTGGCAGGGCCAACTTCTCTTCCTAGGTGGTTAGAACCACTTTAATTTATTCTAGGTCCCAACTTCTCATTTTCCATATTACAATTAGGGTTTGACCAATCCACAAAAGGGGATTTGGTCATTTACAATGCTTGACATGATCAATCCACAAAAGGGGATTGATCTAATGAATAATACATCAATAATAAATAGAATACTCTTTGTAGTTACAATATTTCAACATAGGGATCACTGATTACGACTAGCTCGTTATAAGATGATGTTAAGAGAGATATCCTTCTTGTTTCATTATGTGAATGCTTACTACCATGATTTCACTATGAATTATCAGTAATGGTTACATATCTTTCATTACATGTTTATTGAATAGGGAGAATACATGATCATTGTAATTATCTTACATTGCTTATCACATATGGCTTGTTCACTTCTTGTAAGCTTACTGAATACGGATAATCAATGGGGTTAGTACAGATCCATAATGATAACACTAGTGAAACTAAGCTCTATAACAGGGTATGTGTTGTAATATCAACCAAGCTGGAGTTCATAGAGCTTACTGGTTACTCGGGTAAAGTAAGGATAGGTGATTAGTGCCCATTGAGTACATGCTATACCATTGCTTCCTTCTATTCCCTATGTTATAGGTCATACATAAATCATGTCCCGCAAGTGGTCAATTAGGGTATATAGTATACCAACTACGTCTCATATGTAATCAATCATTATACTCTACTTATATTATGGATATAATGAGAATACTACATATCATATACCAATGACCCAGTACTAGTATTAGAGTAGCTGATGACACATATATGCGAAATAAGGTGAATCAATGATGTTGGATACTATAAGGGTATAGTAATTACTCTTATTCAAGCTTACAAAACCAGATCTAATCCACTAAGTATTCATAACCCTTCTTAATAGTGGAAGAAATGGCAATCAAAGGGGGAATGAATGAATCATAGTATAGTAATCATAAGAAGAGAACTTAAACCAATCATATAGAGTTCATAGAGCTTTAATCTAACCAGTATACATGCTTAGCTTTACACATAGAATTTCCATAATAACTAGTAAAATTTATCAACCATTAACGTGTGTCACTGCTTAGTAATGGGAACATCTTAGGTACATAAGATACGTGATGTCATATTAGTACTACTTGTATCAATGTTAGAACCAGGCAATGTTAGAGATAAAGTTGGTTGTATATTGGTATTAATCTTATTACGTATATCCTTATCATATAAACATACGTGTATTCAATATTGATTACCTGTGTTTACCTTATCAATAGTGTGATTCCTATTGTTTAACCCATAAGCTGAACTATGTTATAGTGTTCAGGATAGCTATTCAAAGGCTTTGTCAGCTTACTTAACCTGGAGCTAATCTCATATATATTATGTACATACCTATACTTGATGTAATTGTAATCAGTTAACTCATTATGTGCATTGATTTGACCTAATTGGTAGCTTACAGAGGTTTGATTACTAGTAGTATTATGGTTGAATTCCATATGTATCACTATTGCTTGTACTAAGGCTATACTTGATTATCCATATTCAATGGGTGTAATTAGGCTGTGTATTGAATATGCTTGATTGAACAATGAGATCAAATATCGTATAATGATAAAGGTAACATAATGTAACAGAATAGCACAAGTATCTATTGTATTCAAGCATGATACTTAGAACTAATACCATATCCATTACAGACTTCAGATTACAGTGTAATACGGGTTTTGTCGTCCTTATACACAATTGCAAACATGATCTGAGTCCTGCTCACTTAGTGTGTCCTTGGAGGCACAATGCCTAGGTTCAAAGCCCATGCTATCACTTTGACTTGAACCTCTTCCATGTAGGCTTACTCCTAGGGAAGCCAATGGGTTAGACCCTAGTTTCTAGATGAGATTTACGTTAAGTTCTAGGAGTTGGTTTTAATTAGTTAAAAGGTTGTGCGAGAGATCTAGCCTATGATGCAAAGGTAGCAATGCAATGTGCAACAAATTCAAATGAGAGTCAAGCATTTTCCTAGGACAACTAGACTAGTGCCTAAGATTGGGAAAGGGGCCAACTAGAGTTTTAGAGAGGTTGATTACAAAAAGAGTTACAAAAGATTAGAAGATTACAATTATATCACAATAAGGTTAGATACAAAAATCACAACTAAATACAAAGATACAACAAGAATATCTAAGAGTTACACCAAAGTTACAATAAACAATAGATACAAAGATACAAGATACTAACAGTATTTGCTTGTTTGTGTAGGAAATTAAAGATGCTCAAAAGAGAAACAATCATCAACACATCAAGCCTAGCATGCTCAACAATAGAGTGTCTCCCAAAGGGATGCACAACTCTATTGTGACTGCTTTCAATGGCAAACAATATTACACAAATTCGAACAAGGAAGTGCCTCCAAAGGATGCACAACTTCTTGGGGGACCAAACCAAAGATATGAACACATCACTTAACAGAAACTAAAATATTTATAATAAAAAAAATAAAAATAAAAACTTAAAGGAAACCCTCCAAAAGCACAACTATGACTACTTAGTTATCAATCCATAACACATAAGATAAGTTTGCATAAAAGTAAATATGAAATGAAAGTTTCTTGCAAGATTAGTTAAGTGACATCCACAAGTGATATACCAAGTTGATGCCCAAAGTTGAAGTGGATTAAGGAGTTGATTAAGTTTTTAAGTTACGGGTGAATCCTAGCTAAGTGTCAACCCAATACTCCCCCCGCTTGTACCAAGTAGTTGTTGGGTGCTCAAGAAGTATGACAACAAGGCATACCCTAGCTCCACAGGTCAACCCAAGGGAAAAAAGTACTCCCAAAAAAGACGTTGAACGCCACGAGACCGTCCCCGGACTATCACCTTTTGTTGCTTACTTTAGTCCTCGTTTAAATGGAAAAGTTGGGTCAGTAAAGGTGCCCTAAGTCTAATTGATTTTATGCCTATGGACTAGGTTAAATTAAGTTAGAAAGTGCGTAAGGCAATATATGGCTTGCCAAAAAGTGTGTATTTGTCCCAAAACCGAAATTTAAGTGTTTGCCAAAATGAAGTTCTAAACTATAAGAGAAAGCTTGAAAGGAATGTAAAGAACTTGAACAATATTGCTGAAATGAAAAGTAGATTGTCTTACACAATTCACATGCCCATATTGCTTGCAAAGTAAAGATGAGTGCTTGAGAAATAAAACTTGCAAGTGAAAAGAGATTTAAAGCATGAGATTAATCTTATGCCTCCATGGGCCTAAGCTAGCATTAGAACGTGTGAAATCTACTTCTAGATAATTTTAATCCATTGAGAATAAACACATTATAAGTAAATCACTAAGCTAGCCATATGATTTTGGGGGTTGGCTAAGCCAACTTCACTCCAAGGTGTAGGCAACCAAAATAATGTAAATGCTTTGCAATAAAAGAAATAAACTAGAAAAACCACTTACAATGGCACAAGGTGGAAGCAAGCCTTCCTATTTTGTGCCAAAGAGGGTTGGAAAGAAAATAATGGAATAGAAAACTAAAACAACCTAGCCACACAACCTTGTCCTAATGACAAGTGGGGCAAACAAAATGAAAATTGCAGAAATTGAAATGATGGTCCTAGCCTTACGATTTTGGGGGTTGGCTTAACCAAACTCACACCAAGATGTAGGCATTGTTATCCATCAAAGTTGCACTAGTATGGACTTCCAGCGAGCTGCCAAAGTTTGAACATTATTGTTCAAAATTCAGAATTCAGAAGTTCAGTCGATCATAAATACTAACCTTTTTCTTTTTTTACATTTCTATAAAAAATTGTAATAAGAGATGTTGCATTATGAACTTGTAAAAGGTCTTAGCCACCTTAAGTCCTAAGCATGAGTTATACTCTTGAGTGTTTTTTTTTACTTATTAATTATATTTTGTCGTTTTTAAGGAATTTATAATTTATGAGTTTTTTCACTCAATTCCTTCAGAGCTGGAGTATATGCCCATGGTTAGGCTTGAGCATGGATCTAAGCCTAATGTCTAATGTATATTACCATGATAAACATACTCTTATAGTCATATGGAAATGTACTAAGTCCCCCTTAGGATTTTTTAATTTTTTCAGTTAATTAAAAATTTGCTAGAATTCGACAACTTTTAATTAAAAAATAAAGATGTATTAAACAAGTGGTACTAGGAGACTTAACATGCCATGGGGGTGCTCATTTTTTGACCTAGAGCACTCATATTACATAAGTATGCACTTAGTTGAGCAAAAATAGTGATTTTAATCACTTAAAAATCATTTTTGCTTAAAACACACAAAAAAAATCAAAATAAAATCAAAAAAATCAGCAAATGCTCAAATCAAGGAAACATGTGGGGACATGTTGAAGGCAAAATAAAATCCCAAGAGTCAAGGTGGCAAAATAAAATCCACTCCATATCCCCTTCACTCTATGCACCACTCCCCTTTACTCCATGCACCACTCACTCATGCAATGCACATCCTCTCTTGGGATTATCACCCAAATGGTAATAAATACAAGGAGACCCTCCTGCATTTGGTTAGTTGCAGCTTGGGCGACCTTGATGTATATGATTGTAATATCTCTCTTTGCTAATGGAATAAAGACTTTGGAGGTCAAAAATCTGTCTTGTACAAGTGTGTGGATGATCATTGTCATGTGCTCAAATTTATGAGGTGATGTTGTTTTAATTGCTTGTTTTTATATTGATAGTATTGGCCTTTGAAGGGGCGTTGTCACCCAGTAGGGAGAGACCTTCTAAACTAGTTTGTTTTCTAAATCTTTTTGTTTTTTTACATATGCGGTTAAAGATTTGCATGCAAATTTTTATTAATTACATGCTATCTAGATTTTGTGTGTAGGCAGCACCAGAATTTAACAATCATTTTTGCAAGTCTTTTGAAGAATACAGGATCTCATTACTTGGAGAGGTGGTTGAGATAATTTGCATCTTCCACAACTCCGACACTCAAAGACATAGGTCCTCCTCAATCCACCGAAAGACTCCATTGCCAAGAATTCCAAGCTACAAGTTTCTCTCTCTCCTCTCTAAAATTATCTAAAAACGATTTCCGGTTACTTGGTTGTTTTCATGCAAAGAAGAATTATGTTCTTAAGGTTTCTTGTTTTCTTTGCATAATTATTTGTCTAGATCTACTAATTGCTCAAAGTTCATGTCTCAAAAAATAGATCTGGTAAGGGTTTTCCAAGCAATTTTAGCTAGTTTTAATTCCTATCTCTTAAAGCTAAAACTGTAATCTTTTATTTTTGTTCTTCATTTTAATATTTGGCAAATCAAAAGTGCCTTACTTTGTTGTCCTAAAGTAGTTTTTACAGTCTAAAAATTTCCCAAAAAATATCAGTTTGCTAGTTACTAGTTAGATTGCCTTCCATTTTGCATTTTTCTATAAGATTTGACATACCCCCTAAGCTGTCCCAAAGTGATTTTGGGCATCTTTTGGAGTATTTTGCTGCTTGTTTTTTGCAGGACATTCGACAGCCAAGGGGAGATTCTGTTGATTTTGGGCGAAATCAAGGCTTTTGGAGCATCCGAGAGCAACTTCCTACTTCATGAAAAAGTAGTTTTTTTTTTGTTTCCAAGTTTCTTCTAATTCATAGATCCAAAGTTTATAAGGATCCCAAAAAAGGTTCTAAAAGAGGAAAATATAACTTGGTTCTCGTTGTAATAGGATCAATAAAAGCGGGCCCTTTGAGCCCAGTTTCTCCATCCCCATTAGGGGGATTTGTGTGTTGTGTGTTTGTCTCTATTTTATTTCCTCGCAAGTCTCATCTAATGATCTCAAACACTCGTACAAGCATAAGGAAATCTACCACACGTAACACTAAAATTTCGCATGCATGTTTAAAAAATTATTCTCAAATCTTTATGCATGCTTAGTTTAGAGATTGTATTTTGTTATCAATAATATTTTTTTGCATGTTTTTTTTCATTTTCAAACTTCTTGCAAAGCTCTTTTCAGTTTCAAAGTTATCTTGCAAAGTTACATTTTAAGTTTATTTCTTTCATTTTTACAAAGTCAAAATAAACCTGGTTTGTAGTTTAATTAGGGAAATCTCGGCAATTGTTATCTCAATGCACGGGAAAATGCCTAAGGGGAGTGTGTGAAGTAAGGTGATCCCTCTCGGGACTTGGCTTCCCACCCATTTTGGACATCTGGCACCCTTAATGAACTTATTGGTGAGGCCTCCGGGGCTTCGATAAGTTCTTCACAAGTTTCCAAACAAAGAGGTAGCCTCTAAAGATGCCACATATTCTCTGATTAATCTACCATTAATTTACCTTAATAAAACATGCAACCAACAATTGGCCACGAATCATTTTAAAGCATTGGTACTATTAATTTATTTTTTATGCAAGTGAGCAATTTACTTCATTCATGCAATTGTCTAACTAATTTCGTTAATATTGCAAATCTTGTATCCTATTTGATATATGCATGCTTATGGACAAATTATTTATATGATTATTTCAAATGATGAATGATAAGTGTTGAATGTGTTTGTTTCATTTTGCAATAAACTCCTAGAAATAGTTTTTTTTTTCTTATTCTTAGTTTAAAAGAGCCTTAGTATTTTGTTAGGACTACCCCCCTTGGCTTCGCTAGGAGTTGGCCTAGACAGAGGAGTTGAGGATCAGGTAACAACACCTTGACTCGAAACTTGCCCCCAAGGACACACCAAGTGGATTGAAGATTTCTTCCACGATAGCCCAGGTTTGTATAAGGCGGCAACAGTCGCTATTACTTACCTGTATCAAAGAACCTCTTGCTTAATTAGTAATATTACACTTACATCGATGGAATAAGGTGTTATATGTGTAATGACATTAATGTAAAACTTGTACCATGTTATTAGCACTATCTCCATTATACTGACTAAGCTCAACTACTGTGCTTTCTTGTTATTACTATAAGCTTAGTAAGTATGAATAATTCTTCATAGATATGGATGGTGTTACTTACCTCAGGATGGTACAGAGATCATGTCTAAGCTGGGCACATGATATGTGTAATAGCTTGTAACTTATCCTATTCAACCAATGGGAATAGAGCTCGAATCTAATTATGGAAATGATTAAAGGTACGATATTAGTAATAGTGAGAACGTGTAAGCATAGTGTGATAACTTAAGCATAGTCTGTATATGTTGATTACTAGTGCAGTATTAGTAATAAGATTTATTTGATTAGGGGATCACTTAAGGATTATCTGTATATGTTGATTACTAGTCTACGATTTGTGATATGTTTGATTACAGCAATAGTGTTATTAATTACATAGAATGAGTGTAACCTTACTATATCATATGAAGCTATGACTAAGGTTGATCTTATGCTTATTCCCCTAATGTGTCATGTTTATGTTCCCTTTATTTCCATTGTTATGGAAATACGGTAATCATACAATACCCAATATGGTAAATTAGGGTGATATGGTAATAGGTCAAGTCCTATATGGTTACTTATGTAAACTAAGGAATTTAAGTTGTACCCATTCCGTATATCAAACCAATGAATGCATCATATAATAATTGCAAGTGCATATTATTAGTTTATATAGCCATATTAAGAGCCTGATCATCGTGATCGTAAGCGACATCCATCTGAAATCTCTATTCTGAACAACCTATTACCACTACTGAGATTGATACCCTAGGGTTAGTAACATACATCAGGCCGGCTCACATGCAATCTTTTTCCTATAGAAATCTTGAGAAAATGATGAACATGGGTAAACCATTAGACCCAACCCGGGGTTGTTTCTTTTTGGTTCTCGTATAGATTCTTGCCCCGATCAACTAGGCAATGATGTTTATCCTCAATTCATACTTAGATTTATGCTACGATTCATATCATGTGTACAAGTAATCGGGCAGGGGTAGACGTAGTGAAAAGTACAGGAAACAAGTGAAGGCGAGTCAGTCATGTCAACTAAGCATCAATCATTAATGAACTTGACCTTTTAGGTAAATTCCTGATTACATATCTCTACTTGGAACTAGCGTTGGTGATTTGACCATTGTTAATATGGTAATACCAATTCCCGGCTTATAAAATTATAGGCTCTCGTTGTCAAATTTATAAGTATGGTGCGTCATTCTTAAAGTCTAATTCCCAATTATATTGCTATGTTTATAAAGAAATTCCTGTGGTAAACTTGAGAGTGAAATGGAACGAAGTCGCTCATCCATCCGATGGGTGAGGTGGTGTGGCCTTTGAATATCATGGTTCCTATAGCAAGAGAGTTAATATTGGTCATTATTACGGAAAGGTCGATCCACAGTGAAGAGTATGCCTGAAAAGACATATCCTAATTGCCCCATCTAGGGGTTGGTTGGACCATGTCGGATAGTTGGAGTGGATCGTCGACCTCAAAACATCATTCGGTGACGTAGAAATGGTTCTTTATTTATCCCAGTAATTTCTAGTTCTTTCCGCCACCTGACCCGCTGTAATTGGTGTTTTGATGGAGCAAATATGACATCGTCGGGGTGACGTGACGAGCAAGTCCCACCTACCTGTCCATGGAGTCGCAGCAGGGAGTTTTGGATTGAGATCTGTCAAAAGAGAGGTTGGAAATAGCTAATTAGCGTGGCATAAGCAAGTCGTTCGTGTAGTGAGAGTTATCCTTATACCTTCGTCGATTGGGAAATATCCCTCCCATCTGGATACTGCTGAGATCAAAACTCATTCTTTCCTATTCTAAGTTCTTGCTTTTTTACCGACTGTTGCATGCACTTTTTACCTTCTAATGATTGGGAAATCTATCTCCCTCCTAAGAACGTGTATCTCCAGTCAGTCATTCACTGCGGCGAAGAGATGGACAATGCAACAACTTACTATTGAGTGCCCACTCACTATATAGCTGGACTTTAGTTCAGTTGCAAGAATACTTCATGAAGGAGTTCCAAAAGTTGAAAACGAAACAGTAGAGCATTACGAAATGAAAGGATATTAATACAAAAAATGGGATAAACTATCTGGGAGTATGACCAGCGGTTCTAGATATGATGAGTTGGTTGATCTACACTATCTAGGAGGTGCAGCAAAAGGAATTCTTTATTGGTGGGTTGTTACCTGATCTGCATATGTTGTTACTAGAATAGCAGCCAAACACACAATGAGAAGCTTTAGAATTTGCAATGCGGCTAGAGTCTATTAGTGGATTAACGGAAGAATCCATTCCAAGATTGGCTTCAGGTTTGGCACAGTTTCAATACCAATTTACAGCTCTGTCTGAGTAGATTCAAGAGTTGGCGAAGGGAAAACATAATGTGAGAGAGGCAGTGCAGTGCATGTTGTGCAAAACAAAGGGCCACCTACGGAATGACAACCCCATGACCAAGAGATATGCCATGGCAGTGGCGAATCTCTTTGTAGGCAACATACCGGGGAAGGTAGATGTTGGACTGTGTGAAATATGTAGGAACCCTAGAAATGATCCCCATCATTACTAGTTATCATCAAAGTATAGTAGCACTGCAGCGACAGTCAATTGTTACTTTCACTGGGTAAAAACTCACCGTACAGAGGACTGTCGCACATTGTTTGTGCTTGCTGAAAGATTTGAGAAGAATCTGTCTGCGGTAAAGTTAGTGGGGGCCAAAAATAGAGGGCAGAATCAAAACTATGATAATCAAGCTCCAAGGAATGATGTGAATTGTCCTCCACCAGAGTGTTAGAATTGGAATGAGGTGGGGCACATTGCGTGCAACTGTTCACAACTACGTTAGCATAGCTACGACCATTGTTGAAACACCGAGCATAACACCGAGGATTGACTGGAGTTGATTAAAAAGTGGGAGGCGTGAGATAAGAGGCAACGCGTCGTGAACATGGTAAATTAAGAGTCGTGGTTCCTTGGTGGCGATCTGATGGGTCACGAATACATAGGCATAAATATCGTCACCCGGGGCGGGGCCAACATAGGAGCGAATGTGGGAGCCACAGATCAGGGGCCTATCCGTAGAGCTCCATAGAAGGCACCAACGTTTTACTCTAATTAGCAAAAGGGTTATCTGTGTGACACAGTGGAAGTGATGTGGGAGGTTTTCCACACGCGAGATGCCGGTACTAAGGAGGTTGAAAGGTCGTTGTAAATAATTTTATTTCCAAGCAGATGCCTAATATAATAAGTAGCTACACTTTACCAATTAGGTATATAAGTCTACTGAGTTTCCACATCTTATCAGAGGAGGGGAATTGAATTACCTTAATGCAAGTCGAACTTCACTTATATCTGGGGGGTCTCCCTTGTTGTAAACCCTTGGGGGGACCCACTTCCAGATACACCTACCTATTGGTTGGTTGGGGTACTTTTTCTTCTCTTCCATTTACTCATTCGATAATGAGACCACATTCTTCACTGAAACAATGAGTTTACCAGGGGGATCACCTAAACTCCTAATATGGGTGGTCAGGGGCGGAAGGGGTATGAACGAGCAAGTAGACGAACACAAGAAAGAAGATAACAAAGGGGTAGGAAAGAAAAAAGAACTATGTCTGAGAAGCCTTTACTTCAATCTTCTTGGCCTTGGGATTACAACGAGGAAGGAGCGACCGACCGGAAAGAAAGAGGAAGTATATCTCCGGACTGCCTTCGGAAAAGGATGAAAGTAGCCTCATTTCACTTCGTTCATGGACAACAGAAAGGTTGGTTGGCCTTATCCTTCCCCTCTCTATGTTCAGGAGAGAAAGGAAGGAGGAAGGTCTAATCGTACTTCATTTTCGTATCATGCTTATTTTCAATACAAAGAGCCATGACCCATGCGAACCTCAATCTCGATTTCGTCATTTACCTATTGCCCCAGAAAGAGGGTCGAGCGAGCGGAAGGCTCCTAGTTCAATAACTCGACCGAAGAACATCTATGCTGAGCAATCAACCCGTAGCAAGCCAAGCTGGGCATGGGAACTAAGTAAATGGGAATGTCACCTAAGTAAGGTGTTGTTTAGAAGGATACTATATTCTTCCCTCAATCGCTTACCTTCTGGACCGAAGCACTCTCAATGCCATCCCTTTTTTGATGCAGGAGCATCACTCCATGTCAGTCAGCAGCCAGCCAGCCACGTCAGCACGCATGCATTCGAAACTGAAGGGAGGCACAACCTCATTCAAATTTGAAATGAATGTAATTTAAAGTGCTTAGGCTATTGAGCCAGGAAAGTCGTACCTTTGAGCAGGCATTAGATAGGATCGGCTTTAATGCTAGATCGGCTGAGATCTAGATCCATACGCTGGACTAGACAACCATTCATTGTAATTTATTAGAGTAGGTGAACCTGGAGGGAAGCGCTCGATGAGCCCCTCAGGTAAAAGAGATTTTCAGATCTCATTTTGGGTGGTAGGAGAGAGCCAGAGAGAGCTCGAGGAACACCATTGTAAAATACAGGCATTTGCCATTTTAATATAACAGAGCAATTTTTCCTGCATTATTCTGTCTTATATGCATGTCTGTGTGTGTTCCATATATATGCTATGAATGTATGTGTGTTAATGCATTCTGCAGGAGTTCGTTTGATTCAGGTTGGAGGTCTTTGAGGCTTCATACCAGGAGGGTGTGACAGAACGCTGAGGGTTCTGAGAGCCGGTGCACTGAGGATGCACTTCTGAACTCTGAGGAGTCAGACAAAGACGTGCTAAGGCACGGGACTAAAGTCAACAACTCAGGGAGAAGAATACCTGTGAGGTTGCTGAACACCTCAGGAGGTAAGGCTGTGTAGCTGAAACACAGTTGTAGACAGAATCACTGAGGATTCTGTAGGAGCTCTGCCAGGTGGCCATTGAGCGTAAGCACGAGGTGCTGAAGGAAGGACTCTGTTGAGAGTTGAAGGAGACAGAAGCTCTGAGGAGTTCTGTAAGAGCTCTGCTAGGTGGGCATTGAGCACAAGTGCAAGGAGTGCACAGAGAAGAAACTCTGTCGTGAGTTCAGAAGACCAGAATCACTGAGGATTTTGAGAAGCTCTGCCAGGAGGACATTGAGTGTGTGTACAGTGGTGCACAGGAGAAGATACTCCGCCAGGAGGGCATCGAGGAAGTGTGCAGATAGGCACAGAGGTGAAGAGAACTCTTTGAGTTCTGTGTTGTGAAGGGAGAGTCCACTGAAGGACCTTCATTGAGTTGCTGAATACCCAGAAGTACTCAAGAAGAGGCTTGAGCAGAAGGATAGCCAAGAAGGCATTATATTCTCCATCTGTGGGAGGAGGAAAGAAGATGAAATCCCCCAAGGGATCTAAGTGTTCTTGGAAGCTTAGAAGAGATAGCATACAGGTGCATAAGAAGACTCTGCAGGAGCGCAGACGTCGGAATCCTTAAAGGATTCGAAAGGAACAAGCCCAGAAGGAACAACGCTTTTACGCGCATTGGCGAGGCTCAAAGATTGTAGAACTCGCAAAGGAAAAGAGCGCAAAGGTCGAAGCCTTTGAGAACGTGAATTTATTCCAAGTCTGGGAAGGAAGTGCAACAGCTCAGGAGGAGCGACGACAGTCGTCAAATCGGCCTGAAGAAGAGATTTGGACCGTTGGGAAGTTCACGTCCAGAGGGAGCTCAGGAAGGGCACAGAGCGAGGACACCGACAGCTGTCGGATCTCACTCGAAAATCCCGATAGCCGTTGGATCGGGAGAAGCTGCGTAGAGGTTACACGTAGGAGCAAGTGTGCAGGAAGCTCGGGAGGAGCAACATCGGTCGCTGGATTAGCTGACAGAACCTGGACCGTTCGTTTGGGAGCGGACGCGTGTCACGAGATTACCCATATCGGGACCTCAGGCACTGGAGGTTGGAAGAGGAAGGCATTCAACCTCACGAGGTAGCAAAGTGGCGAGAAGATAGGAGCCGTCCATATGGAGAGGACAGGTGGCAGAGATCTAAATGATCTCGCGAACTCGGGAGTTCGCAGGGCGAATGCCCAAGTGGTTGGTGTTAAGAGGCGCGAGGTCGCGAGGCGGCGAAGTAGTGAGGAGATCTGGATCGTCCAATTGAGAGGACGCGTGGCAGAGATCGAGAGATCTCGCTAACTCGGGGTTCGCAGGTTAAAGGCCCAAGTGTTGGGCATCCCAATTGCGAGGACGCGAGGAGCGAGAAGAAGATAGCCGTTGGATCTGAATCGCGGGAGGACCGTTGGATCCGCATGTGGGATTGTGCATCGGAGTCTCGAGAGAAAAGGCTCGATAGTTTGACCACAGGGATTGTGAGGTCGCGAGGAGCGAGATTCCGACCATTGGAGTACAGGTGGCCATAACAAAGCGGCGAAGTGGAATACAGGTGGCACGAAGACCTCGGCATCTCGCCGCGAGAAGTTCCAAAGCATTGGTGTTAGGATTCGCGAGTTGCAAAGGTCCGAAGTCTCGGAAAGACAAAGGACCGTTGAAAGGTCAACTCTCGGCACCTCGGCACTTCGGCACATCGGGTGTCGAGAGTTGGAAAATCAAGAGCTTGGTATAGCGAGTTGCAAGGTCGCGAGGAAGGTAAGGCCACGGTCGCGGAGGTGTGGTCGTATGCGACTGGAGCTAAGTTCAGGAGGGCTCGCGCGTGAAAGGAGCTCATCGCAAATCGGGGATTCGAGAGGACTGTGACTCTCGACAGCGGGAACCGCGAAACCCCGAACCCCAATACTTGAGTCGGGGATAACCTCGGTAAAGTGCAGAAGGCCGAGGAGTGGAAATAAGGACCTGTGGAACGGGTATTGCACAGTGATTCCACTCAGGAATCTAAAGAGCCGCTTCGGCTCAACAGAAGGGGAATTTAATCGATCCTGTGAGCAAGAGGTCAGGGAAAGAGACCCTGCGGGGTGAGGCTGGACCTCTCTGCGTCAAGTGGTATCAGAGCTGATATCTTGTCTGTATATTTCAGGCAAGAGGAGACAGAGGAAAGCAGGAAGAAGACAGAGTGCTGGAGGACTCTGTAAGGACTTGTTTGCAGGTAGGCAGCAGTCCATAGACAGTCAGCAGGACTGTGAGAAGATGAAGTTGGACACACTCAAGATGCAGAGTGACAGCAGTAGATCTGTCAAGGAGGCAGATAGACATAGCAAAATGGCTACTGAAGGCCATAAGCATGTTGAATGAAAGAAGCCAGAGCTGATGAGCACAACAGAAATGGATAAAGAGCTCGCTGATATCAAGCGGGAGATGGAGGAGATCGAAATGAAGATGCGGCAGAATAAGAAGCCGAGATGGGTGTATGAATGGCCCATGCAGAAGCCGAAGGCAAGTTGGCCAGTCAAGCAGCTGATGGTCATGAGACAGCGCAGGCTGTTGAGAAAATGGTTGAGGTATGCTGAAAACCTCAAGGCCACAAAAGAAAAGATGATTTGTCACTGTTGGCCAGAGACTGGGAAAAGTCTCGATGATTGGGATGATGAAGAGGATGAATTGGGATCGTCTGAGGATCTCATAGACTGCCAGGAGGGCAGTGGAGGGTTTCCCAATTGCCAGATGGGCAAGGGAACAGAGATGAGATCGGCTGATGATCTCAAGCACTGCCAGGAGGGCAGAGAAGAAGAAGTTCCAGTTTGCCAAGAGGGCAACGAGTTGAGATCAGTTGAGGATCTCACAGACTGTCAGAAGGACAGCCAAGGAATTTCGCATTGCCAGCTGGGCAATGATCAGAGATCACTGCGGGATCTCGAAGACTGCCAGGAGGGAAGCGGAAGCATATTGAACTGCCATGGGGGCAGAGATGAAAATGAGAGGCCATCTAAAGGTCTCATGGGCTCGATGGAGAGTTTAATTCAGCAAGGAGTGCTGATGAAGATGGGATTGGTTGATCTCATGGTCTGCCAGGGAAGCAGCGGAAGCATCCCATATTTCCAGGTGGGCAGGGATGAGCAGATGAGACTATCTGAAGGTCTCATAAACTCAGAAGTGAGTTGGAATCAGCCAGGGGAGATGACAGAGCAGGGGAGATCAAAGGTGAATTTGGATCAGCAGGTGCAGCTGACAAAGGAGGAAGATCAGGATGGTCTTTTGATGATTGGGGGAATTGGAGTATTCCTACCATGTGCCCGGGAGGAGGCAGAAATTTGTGTTGCAGATGGTACAAAAACAGAACAATCACAGCCGGAGATGACTGTCAAAAGGAAATTGGAGCTGACAATGACTGTCAGGGAAGACGAGGAATTAGAGCAGGTGTTTGAGACTGCCCAAGCACAAGCAGAAGCAGAAGAAAGAAAAGAGAAGGAGCGTTCTGAGGAACGACTCGATGATTTCAGCCAGCAAGCTGAGAGCATTGTAGCATCGGAGCTGACAGCAGAAAAAGCAGAAGCAGAAGAAGAGAGTGAGCATTCCGAGGAATGGCTCAAAGCATTCAGCATTGAAGCTGAAGAGATAGCAACATGGGAGTTTGCAGCAAGAGCAGAAGGAGAAAGCGAGCATTCTGAGGAGTGTCTCAGCATATTCAGCCAGGGAGCTGAAAAGAAAGAAGCTGTAGCACTGAAGCTAGCAGCAAAAGAAGCCGAGGAGCAAGTAGATAGAATTATCACTCCATGGGAGATGGAGCTGGATATGCTGGAGGATTGGTTGAACAATCCAGAGCTAGCAAGAGAACTGGCAGAATTTGAGCTGTCAGGGAAGAGGATGACTGAGCAGCAGGTCAGTCAAAAAGAGACTGCAGAGTTGAAGTCTGCAGCAGAGTGGCAACTTGAGGCCACAAATGAAGATAAAGATGAAGATGGCATGGGAGATCATAGTGATCTGCCCAATGGACAAAAATTTTTGCAGCTGAGGAGACTGCAAAAGCAGAGCCAGCCGCTGGAGCAGCTGGACGAAGTGATAGAGGAAATCAAAGAGCTGATGTTGAAGTCAGCAGGCACTGCCAGCATGAAGCAGATGGGCAGAAGGAAAGAAGCAGCAGCAACAGCCGCAGCAGAATGGAGCGGATGAACATCTCCAAAGACTGATTTGGGATCCAGGTGGATTTCCAACAGCTCAGAGGGGAAGCTCATGAGTAGGAGCTCATGATTTTTGCAGCTGTGCAGTATGATGCAGGAGCATCGCTCCATGTCAGTCAGCATCCAGCCAGCCACGTCAGCACGCATGCATTCGAAGCTGAAGGGAGGGGCAGAATCATTCAAATTTGAAATGAATGTAATTTAATGTGCTTAGGCTGTTGAGCCAGGAAAGCCGTGCCTTTGAGCAGGCATTAGATAGGATCAGCTTTAATGCTAGATCGGTTGAGATCTAGATCCATACGCTGGACTAGACAGCCATTCATTGTAATTTATTAGAGTAGGTGAACCTGGAGGGAAGCGCTCGATGAGCCCCTTAGGTAAAAGAGATTTTCAGATCTCATTTTGGGTGGTAGGAGAGAGCCAGAGAGAGCTCGAGGAACACCATTGTAAAATACAGGCATTTTCCATTTTAATATAACAGAGCAGTTTTTCCTGCATTATTCTGTCTTATATGCATGTCTGTGTGTGTTCCATATATATGCTGTGAATGTATGTGTGTTAATGCATTCTGTAGGAGTTCGTTTGATTCAGGTTGGAGGTCTTTGAGGCTTCATACCAGGAGGGTGTGACAGAACGCTGAGGGTTCTGAGAGACGGTGCACTGAAGATGCACTTCTGAACTCTGAGGAGTTAGACAAAGACGTGCTAAGGCACATGACTGAAGTCAACAACTCAGGGAGAAGAATACCTGTGAGGTTGTTGAACACCTCAGGAGGTAAGGTTGTGTAGCTGAAACACAGTTGCAGACAGAATCACTGAGGATTCTATAGGAGCTCTGCCAGGTGGGCATTGAGCGTAAGAACGAGGTGCTGGAGGAAGGACTCTGTTGAGAGTTGAAGGAGACAAAAGCTCTGAGGAGTTCTGTAAGAGCTCTGCCAGGTGGGCATTGAGCACAAGTGCAAGGAGTGCACAGAGAAGGAACTTTGTCGTGAGTTCAGAAGACCAGAATCACTGAGGATTCTGAGAAGCTCTGCCAGAAGGACATTGAGTGTGTGTACAGTGGTGCACAGGAGAAGATACTCCGCTAGGAGGGCGTCGAGGAAGTGTGCAGATAGGCACAGAGGTGAAGAGAACTCTTTGAGTTCTGTGTTGTGAAGGGAGAGTCCACTGAAGGACCTTCACTGGGTTGCTGAATACCCAGAAGTACTCAAGAAGAGGCTTGAGCAGAAGGATAGCCAGGAAGGCATTATATTCTCCATCTGTGGGAGGAGGAAGATGAAATCCCCCAAGGGATCTGAGTGTTCTCGGAAGCTCAGAAGAGACAGCATACAGGTGCATGAGAAGACTCTGCAGGAGCGCAGACGTCGGAATCCTTTAAGGATTCGAAAGGAACAAGCCCAAAAGGAACAACGCTTTTACGCGCATTGGCGATGCTCAAAGATTGTAGAACTCGCAGAGGAAAAGAGCGCAAAGGTCGAAGCCTTTGAGAACGTGAATTTCTTCCAAGTCTGGGAAGGAAGTGCAATAGCTCAGGAGGAGCGACGACAGCCGTCAGATCGGCCTGAAGAAGAGATCTGGACCGTTGGGAAGTTTTCGTCTAGAGGGAGCTCAAGAAGGGCACAGAGTGAGGACACCGACAGCCGTCGGATCTCACTCGGAAATCTCGACATCCGTTGGATCGGGAGAAGCTGCGCAGAGGTTACGTGTAGGAGAAAGTGTGCAGGAAGCTCGGGAGGAGCAACATCAGCCGTTGGATTAGCCGACAGAACCTGGACCATTCGTTTGGGAGCGGACGCGTGTCACGAGATTACCCATATCGGGACCTCGGGCACTGGAGGTTGGAAGAGGAAGGCATTCAAATTCATGAGGTAGCGAAGTGGCGAGAAGACAGGAGCCGTCCATCTGGAGAGGACAGGTGGCAGAGATCTAGATGATCTTGCGAACTCGGGAGTTCGCAGGGCGAACGCCCAAGTGGTTGGTGTTAAGAGGCGCAAGTTCGCAAGGCAACGAAGTAGTGAGGAGATCTGGATCGTCCAATTGAGAGGACACGTGGCAGAGATCGAGAGATCTCGTAAACTCGGGGTTCGCAGGTTAAAGGCCTAAGTGTTGGGCATCCCAAGTTGCGAGGACGTGAGGAGCGAGAAGAAGATAGTCGTTGGATCTGAATTGCGGGAGGACCATTGGATCCGCACGTGGGATCGTGCATCGGAGCCTCGAGAGAAAAGGCTCGATAGTTTGACCACAGGGATTGCGAGGTCGCGAGGAGCGAGATTCCGACCGTTGGAGGACAGGTGGCCATAACAAAGCAGCGAAGTGGAATACAGGTGGCACGAAGACCTTGGGATCTTGCCGCGAGAAGCTCCAAAGCATTGGTGTTAGGATTCGCGAGTTGCGAAGGTCCGAAGTCTCGGCGAGACAAAGGACCGTTGAAAGGTCAACCCTTGGCACCTCGGCACTTCGACACATCAGGTGTCGAGAGTTGGAAAATCAAGAGCTTGGTATAGCGAGTTGCGAGGTCGCGAGGGAGGTAAGGCCACGGTCGCGGAGGCATGGTCGTATGCGACTGGAGCTAAGTTTATGAGGGCTCGCACGTGAAAGGAGCTCATCGCAAATCGGGGATTCGAGAGGACTGTGACTCTCGACAGTGGGAACCGCGAAACCCCGAACCCCGATACTTGAGTTGGGGATAACCTCGGTAAAGTGCAGAAGGCCGAGGAGTGGAAATAAGGACCTATGGAACGGGTATTGCATAGTGATTCCACTCAGGAATCTAAAGAGTTGCTTCGACTCAACAGAAGGGGAATTTAATCGATCCTATGAGCAGGAGGTCAGGGAAAGAGACCCTGCAGGGTGAAGCTGGATCTCTCTGCGTCAAGTGGTATCAGAGCTGATATCTTGTCTGTATATTTCAGGCAAGGCTCAAACTCAAACATATCCAAGTAGCACTTCTTCTTTCATCATGAGAGGTTGTCATGGATTAGTAATCCATCATCCTAGACTTCTTTGTAACCATTCTGATACATTATCTCTGTTATATAAAGTTTTCACCACGCTTCTGTTGTGCATGAGAGGCTCTGCACCAAGTTGTTTGAATCCATACAAGATCTTCCATCTGCATACAACGGTCTCTTTTTGGTATACCTCAAAACCTTTACGTTGCTCTACATATGCTTCTTGTTCAATTACTCTGTTGAGGAGAACAATCCTTACATTCATCTAATGTAAAATCCAACCCATGGATATTGTAGAAGATATAATGGCTCAGGTAGAGGTATGTCTGGTTACTGGAACAAGCTATCATCGTAGTCTTCTCCCTCCATCTGGGAGAACCTCTAGTTCTGAATCTCGAAATTCTTACATTCATAAGTCTTTCATACATTGTTCTTCATCACAACTTCCATTTCTTCTGCTTGATTGCTTCTAGTGGGTTCAAACCAAGCTGCTAGTCTTGTGATTATCGATATAATAACTGGTTGTTCTGGCTTTTCTTTCTCTCTTGGAATTTTCATGTTGTTCTTCATGTTTCTCTTTAGCTCTTAGGTCCATGGAGTTTTCTATAGTTTCCATGACATGAAGATTCCAACTTCTTCCTTTCATCATAGGATCATGGATGTGGATGGACAACCAAGGATACTTTAAGGCTTCTTTTCGAAGAAGACTTCTTCTAAAGTCAAACTAAGCACGTGCTACTTTTCACGGTTGCTACCATCAATGGGAACATGGATAGATACTTCATAATCCTCAATGGATCATATTATTTAGGATTAGCTCGCTACTAATCCTTGCTTCATGCATGAATGCAAGCTCTTCTTTTGGAATTATATAATCGTCTCCCTCCATCTAAGAGAGTCCATGCTTTCGTCTACATCCTTATTGCCTTCTGCAAAGTGTCCATATCTTGTTATTCTTCCACAGGTATTGTTTCTCTTTGAACATATTATATTCTAAGAAATAGATATGCAAGATATATACAAAAACTATGTAAACATGGTATGTACAAAAATTATGAAGAATATGGTTACCTTGTCTTAGAAGAAGAAGTTTGTTGTATCCTGCTTGGCCTTCTTCGAGGGTTCTCTTTCTTCGACAACTGTTGATTTGTCTGTTTCCTTCCTTTTCTTTAACTCAGGACAGTGGTTCCTATAGTGACCATATTTTCGTCAGTTGAAGCATTGCATCTTTGAAATATCATTTTCTTGATTTGGATTCTTCCTTGACCGAAACTTCTTATTTCTGAAATTTTTGAACTTTGTTGTGAAAGCTTGAATAATGTATTTTTTTTTAATTTCTCTTTTGCGATAATCCTTTATTCTTCTTGTGCACAGCAAGTCCAAAGTTCTTCAAATGTGAGATACTCCTTTCTTGTGTTCATGCTTGCGGCAAATGTATCTCATGTCTTGGGAACGCCAATGAGTACTATACTTACCAGTTCCTTCTCTGAAATGATTTCTTCAATAACTTGTAGTTGATCTCTTAACTGAGAGATTCTCACAAGGTATGATGTTATGTTGTCATCATCATTCACTTTCATGTCACGGAGCTTATTCTTCAGACTCATTACTTGTCCAATGTTTCTGACTAAGAAGAGGTTTATTAGCACATTGTACATCTTCATAGATGAGTCAAGATGGGAGATGTAGGGTATCGAGTAATCTTTTATAGAGTCTCCTGGCCGCCTCTTACTAGGGAATTAACTCCATGTACCATGAAGATTTGCATCAACAGATGCAACCATGTTGAAGACTTTTTGGTTCTACAGGGCATTTTTTTGCTCCAGCACATAGTTTTGTAAGCGAGATTACTGCACCCCTGCGCGGGTTTATAATGTAATAGGTATACATGGATCATGTTAAGTTAGTTGCCTTAGGGTTTCTTCATTAGAAGAGTCCCTTTCACTGAGTTTTTTTAATCCTCGGGAGGTTAATGTGGCCTAACCAACCGGGTTAATCTCCCTTGAGTTTTTCACTCCAACCCAATAAATCCTCCAAAGTGGTGAAAGGAGTTCTAGTGAGACAGCACGAGAAATTTCGTGAAATCCCGTCAAGTATAGCTAGTTTTTTTTAAGGTTCTGAATTAATTAATTAATTAATTATGGGTTATTAATGTGAAACTTAGGTACCATGATTTTTGATAGGGGTATTTGTACTCAAAAGAAATCTAACGATACCCCCTGAACCCGTGGACAAAGTTTCAACTCAGTCGGACTAGTTTTGCTGGGTTGTTTGTCCACTTAGGAGTTTTTTCGAAAAACGACAATTTTAATTGCCAAACCCAAAACATGGGCAAATGTAAACTTTGTAATATTTAGCCAAAAAAGGTGAAATAAGTGGCAATAATTAAAGACAAAGACCCCATCTAACCTACCCACAACCTTACTTACCCTTTCCCACTCATTTAATTATAACTTACCTTTTAATCTTTCCCCTTTAAAGCTTACGTACCACTCCCACATAATAATTGGAAACTCAACTTCTAATTAGAACGTGGACCCCTTTCCTCCACTCATACGCCCTTCATCTTACCCAATAATATCTCACTTAGGAGTTTTCACTCCACACTCCAAGTCAACTCTTCCACATACCTCACGTAACCCACGCATTCATTGAGGAATACGTCCCCCATCTCCCACATAACTAGGAAACTTCACGTTTTAATTAGTTTTTTTCTTTAATCAAGGCGTGGGTCCTTCCTTTCCACCTCTCACGTGCCTCTTGGGCGTGTGCTCCTCATGCAATCCACACTCCTACCTCATGCCCTCTCAAATCTCACACATTCCCTTTCCAACTTCACGTTGTCCCCTTTAAACTTGCGTTTTTCTCTATGAAATAAATTGGAAACGTTTTGTTTGAAGGGAAGGTCGCCTTTTCAACCAAGAATTTGCTTTCTTCTCATCCAATCCTCACGCTTCCTTTGAAGACTTGCGATTTCCCTTTAAGTGGAATGGAAACATCCAAACTTTGAAATGGATTTTGCCTTGGATGAAAGCGTGGGCCTCTCCTTCAACCAATTTACCTCCTTCATGAGGCCACCTCACCTCTCCACTATCCTTTCTTTCCATTCCTCACTCAACCTAAAAGCTACACACCTTATTTAGCTTGAGTTCTTTCCCCTTGGATGTTTGACATTTGTCAATGATCTAAGAGGGGTCTGCTCGGTTTGTTTTGCTATTTAAGAGACCTCTCACTCCCTCATTAGACATCATTCTTCACAGTATTGTTTTGCTACCGAATTCTTTCCATCCCTCTCTTTTTCTCATTACTTCCACATTGCTTCACTAGTTTTGGCTCCTGAAGAGATTGTAGCAGCATTGTTGCTACAACCTCTTCCCATTTAATAATACTGAAACTGCTTTGGAGGATACTGTGGCGTTCAAGATTAGTCTGGATTTGCCACTCATTGTGAGGTAATATCATTCTGAATCTTTATGTGTTTTGGTAAATAGTTGCTCAAGTAAATTAGTTTACTAGGCTAGGTGAGGCAATAGTGTAGTTGCCCATCTATATATTTTGTGCATTCTTATATAATAGAAACTATGTTGTATTGCCTATGCATGCAGGATATCATCTATTGTTCCATCTCACTTCTGGTTTAAGTTTTGCAGATCACCTCTATGAAGTTGTTGGGATAGCTTCAAGGACGAATGTACCCTCATCTTCGCTTACACATCACTAGCATTCTCTGTCCCTCTTCCTCATTCTTTCAGATTCGGTTTTTGGTATATGACATGCTTAAATTGGTCACTTAATCAATACAATTTTCTGGTTTTTGTGTGCACGAAATTTATGCCTAAAAACAGAAATTTCGTAACTTTGTTGAGTGTGTTGCAGCTCAAATCAGCAAGCAATAAGTTGCTGATTTTTGCAAGTTCTTACCAAGACAAGAGGGCATGCTGCCCAATTTTCATACACAACACACCCTCAGAACAACTCCTTGAAGTGGTAACAGTTTTTCATCTTTCTTTCCTCTCTAAAATACTGTAAACACAAGCCCAAAGGAGTTGTACCCAAGCGGCTTGCTTTCCTTTCCTTCAGTCTTTACTTTGCAAACTTAGCTAGATTAGTCATGATTTCTACATGCATGCTTAAAACTAAAATAATCTAGAGTAGACCTCACACATAACACATGCTAGCTTAGATCTCGTGGTGGCTTAGATTAAATCTTTATTTTTCGTTGCATGCAAGTTTTAGTTTATCTAATCTTTATCTTACACATGTGCATGCTAACACTGGTTTCATAAAGGCATAAAGTAATCATCTTTTACAATTCCACAAGTTACTTTTAGGTCTCACACTTCACATGTGCAATCTAATAAATTAAGAACTCAATCGTTAATTCTGGTTTGAGTCCCCAAGGCCTTTTCTGAAAACTAAAATTTAACTTGCAATCCATTTGTTTAAAGGCATCAGCCTTCTTATCTCTAAATCAGTTTATCAATGTCATATCATTATGAGTATGGGTTGGCCTTCCACCTTGGCAGTCATGCGCAGCAAAATATCAAAATTTTATATGGCTTGTCATATTTTACGTGGCTTGTCAAAATTTTAAGAAGGAGCATGATTCTTGGTTGGTTCTTTCTCGCGAAAATTTCCAAGTTAATAAAACTTGGGAAGGGATCTTCTGTGAGTCATCCTGGACAAGGATGTTTCAGACACTTATTGTTTCATTCCATCCAATTCTTGGACGGTTGTAACATATCTCTAACCCTCCTCTTGTATTTCAATTTTGTGTTCTTTCATTTATTATGTGATTATGTACTTAGATGTATTTTTGTATCATAGTTTCATTTTATAATTATAGATGTTGTACAATAGTTATTTCATTATGTAGATGTTGTTTATTCATTTATATATGTATGCTTATGTTGAATATTGGTGAGATACTACTATCAGATATTGGATATTGGTGAGCTACTACTACCAGCTAAAGGCCCATACCAAGGTCCATACCTAGAGCTACTACTATCAGATAGCCAAGATAAGCCAAAAAGCTAGCAAGACAAGCTAGTATATTCGACTGATTCGGTTGAGCCAGTTGAGTAAGTTGGTTCTAATGTAGTAGAGTTAGTAGTCGTCGTTGATCTAGCTTATCTACCATCAATAGAGGTAACACCTGTAGCTTCTCCAGTTGACTCAGTAGTTGGGTTTTAACCAACACCACCAATAGCAAGGGAAGCAGTACCAGTACTAATAACAGTAATAGAGCTAGCAGCAAGGGTTCTGGTTCCAAAAACAAAGGTAGGGACAAAGACAACAGTTTACCCAGTACCGATTGATCCAGTTTCCCAAGTAGATCCAATTTTTACCGAAGCTTCTTTCCTAGCAACATCCATACCCTGTCGAGCCTTGTTGCACATCCCTCTCATCCCTTTCATCTTTTGACTCTGTTGATTCTGTCTTGGTTGATGTTGATCTAGTTTATTTTGTTGATGTTGACCAACCACCTGCCCATGTTTCGACTTTTGGTACATTGCCTACTACTCCCGTCGCCGCCCTTCTCTACCTACATCGAGTTATTACCACCTCGGGTACAATCCCATCCAGTTCAGTTAGTTCTGTAGCTTAGATCTTCCAAACCAAACCAATTGAACAGCCTCCTATTTCCTTTCAGCTTGAAAACCATCTATAGTTGAGAACCAAGGTAGGCATTTGAGTTGAAAGAAAGATATATAGTGCCCATCATAAGCTCAAAGTGCCCCCATCGAATCCATACGGTGGAGATTTGTTCCCCATCCCATCTGAAACATGTTATCCATAGATAAAGGATTCAACAGAGGCAATTGGCCAATGACACTCACTTCATATTGGTAACTTCATGAAATAGAGGCGGCGGAGGTAAAAGGTAGAGATTAGGGGGCATCTCCTAGAAAAAACCTCACGTAACCAATTGTAGAACCATGTGAGCTAGGAAGGGTAGGAAATAGCTTTGATTCAGTCATTCCAACAAATCGAGTGTTGAAAGAGCGGGACTTGGTAAACAGGAAGAAGTGGACATCAAGGCAGAGTGAACTGGATTTAACAAGTGAGATGGCTAGAGGATCGAATCCTGGCTAGTGAAGAATCCTAGCTGGCGTAGCTTAAATCATAAGAGGAAAGGTGCAGCTTCAACCGAGGTCGTGTTATCTTGCGAGCATTTTCAATTGCATCTGGCTATCCGTTGTTCCCCGTATCATGGGGGCCCTCTAAATGACTAGTAGGAGCATAATAAGGTTGGTTTCCTACATTTCACTTAGCGGCATATGAATCCAAGCCCGACAGTGATTATCACTTTCATTTATTTATCCGTTGAAGTTTCAAGGTGCAATTACGAACCAACTAGAATCATCGAAACAAAATTGTACGAACGAGACATCTTTCTCTCGTCTTCTCTGAGCCAACCCCTACCAGAATGAGGTAGACATTTGAAAGAACCAATGGAATTAGCCAAAGAAATAGTTGAACCATCCCAAAAATTCATAGAAAGGCTTTACTCGGATCCAGTTCAAGCACTTTACTTACGATATTTGTAGATCCGCCTCTTCCTCAGGCATGGCACTTCACTTGACTTACATAATTCTAATAGTTTGGTCCAAGCCCATCACAGGAATCGGAGCATAGGTTATTCCCAAGGAGGAGTAGGCACAGTTGCAGGAATGGGTACCATAGCTCATTACAGAGGGATCGAGCATCGTTCTTTGAGGATTGGCGAATCGGGGGAAATCGATCAGTCTTAGGAGCATCATTACTCGCCATCATTACTAGCGGTAGGTATAGGACTTCAAGAACTGCTATTCATTCGAGGTAGTTAGTTTCCAATCATTAGTTCGTCCGATAGAGCCAATCACAAACCTAACTCACTCATACGGTTCCTATAATTCTCCTTTGGAGACACAAGAATACCAAGAATCAAACACACTTATTCAGTTGATTCTCTTAGCCCAGTCATTATAGTGTTATCGATCAATAGGGAGAGGTTTGTTTCCTTTAACCCATTTCAACCTTATCCCAATCATGTTGTGCCCACGAAAAAATGCCTATCATCAGTACCATGTAAGAATTTGAAATGTTTTTGAACCATCTATAGCAAAACCAATCTATATTCGATGTGACGAAGCATCATCCTTAGGAGCTTCTCTCAGTAAATCGTCTCTCTATTGTATCTCTACGGCCAACAACCAAAATAGTTTCTTTGTTTGGGGACCCGCAATATGCTTTGTTACTTTCATCCGACCGTGGGGGCAAGGAGAACTTTCATCCGAGGGAAAGGAGAATAGAGTTCAGTAATTGAATTAGGAAGGGAGTTGCTGACTCAACCAAACTAGCTCAACAAAGGAAAATAAAAGATGAGTGAGGTTAAGAGTTAACCCTAGGGGTAAACTAACTCAATGAAGGAATAGATTGGAGCTATAAAGAAAAGGGAAAGGAACACTCCTTGTGGATTTTGGATTATTATCTTATTTGCATTGGAGCTCTTGAGCACAATCAGTTTTGAGGGTTTTGAGTCTAAAAACCCTAGAGATCAACTCGATGGTGAAAGATTCCACCTTTCTTGATCCAGGCTTGGTCCCAGAGGTGAAATAATCCTCCCACACCATTCTACAATATTGCAGGTTTGTTCTACAGGTAGATTCCAGGCTAGGGCGTAACCCAGGGAGGTTTTCATCTAGGGGGGTGCACCACCTTGGATATATTTGTTCGATCTGAAGAAAGGAGAAGGTATTTTGGGAAAGCAACACCTGGGTTCTCTTTGTAGGGTTCCTGGCATCATTCTCGGTCTATTCCGAAGGAGGTTATCCTTGTTTATTTATGGGAGCTTGGCACGAATTGGAGAGAAGGAGAGCGCATTATAGAAAGTGGTTTTCAGTGTTTGGTGGCTTAGATCTTCATAGATTAGTCTGATCTATGTTCTGGTAGAGTTTGGTGGCAATGGGAGGCTCCTAGAGGGGAGAACATACCCTCCTTGACTTTATCAAACCAGGGGGGCGCAATACAATTTAGGGGTTGCCTATTTGGAGGAGTAGTACTTCTGATACAACCTTTGGGATGCACTTATCTTTGTATTGTTCTTCTTATTGTATTGGCTGGCAACCCATTTTGTTATTATTGGGGCTTTCTTCCAGATCTTAGATCTCTTGTATACGAGATCTCCTTGGTATCTAAATAAAGGTCAGATCTAAAATTGTTGGTTCTCTACTGATGTTCTTATATCTCTTGTCTTGTGTATGATTGTATGCCTCATATCTATTGGTCAAACAATATTAAATAATCCAAATGCACATATTTATGGATACACCTGCAAACATATGAACAAACATAACAAACAGTAAACAGTTAGTGTTCCGAGCAAAAAGTTTGGCTCAGGAACATTACAGTGGTATCAGAGTATTGATCCTCCTAGCCAGTGGGGATTAGCGCATGTAGAAGTTCAATGGCACTTACATGGGCACACGCAGGAAGCAGATGGGTGAAACAGAGGCCGAAATGGAAGGGTCTGGTGAAGACAGTGAGCCACATATTCTAGTAAGGTTCACTAAGGAGTTGCAACACTCCATAAACATGACACAAAGAACCCTTGTGCATCATCGACAAGAGAACCAGGAAACAGTACGCAGGGGACAGGTGGAAATGACAGAGACTCTGAGAAAGGTAAATGAAAGCCATGAGAGGTTATCACAACTCCTAATGTAGATGACTCATGCAGTGGGTCCCCAATAGAGAGGCTAGTGGATATCATGGAGGGGCTAGACCTCAACGGGAGCACAATCCCCATTATCACTAAACCATGACATAGGAAAATTGTAAATTTTGGAATTTTGGAATAAATGGAGTAAAGTAAAGGTGAATAATGATGAGAGAGACATATCCTAACCTACCCAACCCCTTTTCCTACCTTTACACACCTCCTCACTCGCACATCCACTTGAAAGCTCATGCCCCCATGGGGATTTGCGCCCCCTCTCTTGGAAAAAGGAGACACATGTTGCAAAAAGTGGAAAATCGCTTTAAGGCAAGTCGTGTGCACCTCCCTCATGAGGTGTGCTCTTCCTAGACTCCCCACATCCCACTTGGAGTGTGTCCAACTCACTCCAACACACTTCACCTTTCTAATCCAGTCTAAACCTAAAAGCTTGCGCCCTCCCTCCTTGGATCTCATCTTTGGCTTGGGTTTCGACACTTGGTGAAGATCCAAGAGGGGTCGTTTTGCCTCTAAAGGTATAAGTAGAGCCCCTCCCTCCCTCATTTCTCACCATTCTCTTGAGTATTGTTATGCTACCATTTTCTTACCATATCCCTCTCTCTCTCACTATTCATCTTGCTTCCGTTATGTTTTTTCTTGAAGAGCTTGGAGCAATTTTGTTGTTGCAACCTCTTCCTTTGGTAATAGAGAAAAGCTTTGGAGGAATCTTGGAGTACGAGATTTTGTCTTGGTGTTCCATTCTATTGTGAGGTGATCTTGTTCTTTTCTTGAATGTTTTATGTGGAATATTGAATATTTGTTTGGGTAAATTAATTTACTTGGCTAGGTTTGGCAAGAGTGTAGTTGTTGGCCTCTATGTTTTGAATTCACTAATGATATAAACTTTGTTGTGTTATTAGTGCATGCAGTCATTATCTATTCTTTATCTCACGTTTATGTTCAAAGTTTGCAGGTTGTCTCAAGAGCGTTGTTGGGATAGATTCGAGCAAGAATCTACCTTCATTGCTCACTTTAAACTTCATTAGCTTTTCCATTTATCTTTCTGTTATTATCTAATTCAGATTTTGGTTGCTAACGCTCTTAGATAGGTCATTTAAATACTTTAATTTTCTGGTTTTATATGCAGAAAATTCGGAGAAAATTAGTCTCTCCTTGACCTGAGAGAGTAATAAGTTTTACATGATCATGATCTTTTATGTAGTCACTAGTTTTCCATAACTAGTGAACTTTTGCTTATTTACTAGTTTTACCTTCCTTATGATCTTGTTCCATCATTTAGGATCTTCATGGTGATGGATTTTCTTCATGCCTTAATACATCGATGATCCACTCTATTTCAAAAAGAGTAATAGCAAGCTAGTATAAGACCTAGTGAGTGTTATATCCTATCCCAAACCCATATCATGCGATTTTTACCAAAAATCCTTCATATGGGCTCCCTTAAGATCTATCACTGAATTAGTCCTACAGGTCCATGGAGCAACTATCTTGTGAAGATCCGATTTTTACCAAAAATCCTTCATATGGGCTCCCTTAAGATCTATCACTGAATCAGTCCTACAGGTCCATGGAGCAACTATTTTGTGAAGATCTCGCTCACATCATAACAACAAAGACATCAAGTCATAACATGTATTCAATCATAAATCATATTTATCAAATCACCAATCGCATCTATATAATTATCATCACCCCATAATTATGTTATGACAAACATTTGCAATATATATCAAATCATAAAATATATCATGCAAAATGTGAACACTCATCTTATCACAATATGCATATCTTACCCAAAGATAACCCAAATCATACATGTGTTATACATCAAGTTTTCATTTCACAATGTCATTACTTTCTTTATCTACATCTTATCACAATATATCATGCAAAATGTGAACACTCATCTTATCACAATATGCATATCTTACCCAAAGATAACCCAAATCATACATGTGTTATACATCAAGTTTTCATTCACAATGTCATTATTTTCTTTATCTACATCTATGTCATTACTTTCTTTATCTATATCTATGTCATTATTTAACATGGTAGAGAATCAACTAGATTTTCATATTCTCTATTTTCTTTATCTACATCTATGTCATTACTTTCTTTATCTATATCTATGTCATTATTTAACATGGTAGAGAATCAACTAGATTTTCACTACATCTATGTCATTACTTTCTTTATCTATATCTATGTCATTATTTAACATGGTAGAGAATCAACTAGATTTTCATATTCTCTATTTTCTTTATCTACATCTATGTCATTACTTTCTTTATCTATATCTATGTCATTATTTAGCATTGATGAAATAAAAAAGATTCTTATATTCTTTCTACTTTATTTATCTACATATGTATCATTACTTTCTTTATTTATATCTATTTATTTATCTACTTTCTTTATTTATATCTATTTCTTTATCCACATATGTATCCTTACTTTCTTTATTAAAGAGACTCATATTTTCTCTACTTTTTTTTATCTATACCTATGTCATTTTTTTTTTAATCTATATTATTATTTAACATTTCACATTGATACAAGTAAACTACTTAAAGAATTATTTATATCTATTTCTTTATCTACATATGTATCCTTATTTTCTTTATTAAAGAGACTCTCATATTTTCTCTATTTTTTTTATCTATACCTATGCCATTTTTTTTTTTAATCTATGTCATTATTTAACATTTCACGTTGATAAAATTAAACTACGTGAAGAATTAAAAGTAGTGATGACAATTTATAACCTTTTTTTTTCCAAAAAAAATTAACTCGAATTTATATTGCATATAAATTCATTTACAAAGGAGTACAGTAGTCTGTTTTGATCAAAATGCACTGGCAATGCAGATCCAGACCTACAAAACACCGCAAGTAAAAAGGCATTCCATACTTGAGCATGAGAGTATGAATACAAGAGGCCGATGACTGCCCAGCCACTACCGAGATCAATTCCAGAGCTGGATTCAGTGCTTCAGATAGGGGCTGACAGCATCATTCAAATATATTTAAAGAGGTGATGGGGCTCTCGATCCCTTTATCACAGTGATAGATCAAGAGCCTCCCAACCACCTCGGATAGAGCTCTCTTAGAGAGTACATCAGCATCCCTATTATGAGTACGAGACACATGAAGAAAATTGATATTGGAGAAGCGCTGTAATAGATCTCTCGTTTTCTGCATCCAGCCTTCTAAATGTATGGAGTTGAGCTTGCACTTGTTTGAAATCCAGTCAATTATCACTCTCGAGTCACCCTGGACGTGGAGGTCATCGATAGACCATAGAGCAGCAAGAGTGAGCGTGGTCCATAAACCCAATAGCTCTGCTTTTGTATTTGTGCCAGAGCCACAGTTGATAAACCAGTTTGTGATTCTGGACTGATGTGATTTGACAAAACCTCCAGCTCCGCAACTGGAGCCATTAGACTGTGCTGCTCCATCAAAAAATGCTATAGAGTGACCCTCGGCCAAGTCAATGGTCATAGCATGTTGTGGGTGGACTCTGGTCGAGGTCGATTGCCAGTTGAACGAGGCCAGAATCTTGTAGAACACCCTTGGCAAAGATGGCTTGGCATCCTCGAAAAGCACTCTATTTCTCTCTAACCAGATTTGCCAGCAGTAATGGACCACCAGGCAGGGCGGGCCCGAAATACTGGTGATCCAACGAGGGAAGCATTTCGTGATGGAGGAACCGCACCAGGATGACTGAAGAGAAAAGTGCCTTGTAGTGCGGTGCCAGACTTCTTTTGAAAACGTGCAATGCATCAGGAGATGAAGGAGGTCTTCGGGGGCAGATTTGCAAAGTAAGCATATACTCGGCCCCACCCAGCCGCGCCTTTGTAAAGCTTCCCAGGTGATAAGCTTATCCTTACCTACCAACGAGGAGAATAATTTGAGTTTCAGTGGCAGCTGTAGCTTCCAAAGCTTGTTGGTCCATGGCAAACCCGGATCAGTGGAGAAGCGGTTCTGAAGGGCGAGATATATGTTTTTTGCAGTGATCGATCCCGATTCATCACCGCCGGCCCAAATCAAGACATCCGGCTCGGCCCTCAGGGAAATCCGGGCACTTTTAAGTGCTGTTGTAAATCGTATCCATTATGTTGCAACAGGATCGCTCAGAAAGAGATCACCAGTGGACAACCAAACATCTGGCAGCGGGGTCGCCCCTGTCAATAGTCTAACCTGATCAAGAGTTGTAATGTTTAAAGCCCGTAGATGGAGCCTCATTGCTGGAGAAAGAATCGAGCGTTCTCCCAGTCCAAGAATTAAATCTCTGCCCAGAAGAATATCCCGGCCCTCCCCAGGCTTTCAGCGAAGCCAGTGAATTATTATTGGAGATGATTTCACCAGTCCCTTCCAAAAAGTTGAGGCCCTCGTCAGCTGTACAGTAGATTTGCGGAGCCAATGTAGGAGTGTTTTTGAATTAAGATACTTATCCATGATTATATTGTGCCAGATGCTGTCAATGGAGACAGCTCTCCAGAAAGAGCTGGCCAAGACAGCTACATTGAATGTGGTGAGGTCCTTGAGGCCCCACCCCCCATCTCTTTTTGATCTTGAAACTGACTGCCAATTACAAAGGTGTATTCTATTTTTGTCAACGTTCCCTCCCCACAGAACATTGAACGCTATTCTACGCAGTGAAGTGATAATCGTTGAAGGAGCCCGCTCCAACATCATCCAATAGACATCCATGCTCTGGAGGACAGATTGAACCAGGATAAGACTTCCACCCAAAGACAGCCACTTATTGCACCAGAAGTCGATTTTCCTTTTGAAGGAGGCCACCAACCAGCCCCAGTCACTTGAGGAAGAGACTCCCATCTTCAGATGGAACCCCAAATAGTTGAAGCCTTCACTTAGATTCATAAAGTTGAGAGGAATAGTAGCTTTGAGTAGTTGTAGTTCGGAATCGGAAACACCCCAATGATGGACTGAAGACTTAGTGAGATTAATGGATAGACCCGAAACCAAGCAGAATCTCTGAAGCACTTCAAGTATACAATGCCATTCCACAGGATCTGCTATGGACATAAGCAGAACATCATCAACGAACATCAGATGGACCATCTTAATCAGTTTTGATACCTTAATGCCCGAAATTTTATGCTCGGAGAAGCTTCTTGAGAGAAGAATACTGAGTCCTTCCATTATCAAGATGAAGAGGTAAGGGGAGAGTGGACATCCCTGACGGAGTCCTCGCTCACTTTTGAAGAAAATAGTAGGATCACCATTGATCAACACCACAATATTAGCACTTGTAACACAAGAAAGAGTCCAATTTATAAACTTGTCTCCAAAACCCACCGCGTGGAGGACAAGCCTCAGAAAATCCCAATCAATGCAGTTGAATGCTTTTTTGAGGTCCAGCTTCATGATTAGTGCCTTTAGTTTTTTCTGTTTGATACTGTGTAAGCATTCGTGAGCAGCTCCAATGGCATCATGGATTCTTCTGCCCTTCAAGAATCCTAATTGTTCCGCGGAGAGACTCCTTCCGAGAATGGGTTTTAATCTGTTGGAGATTACCTTGGAGATAATCTTGTAAATGAGGTTACAAAGCGAGATTGGACGGAAGTCGTTGAAAGAAATAGGGCTGCTATCTTTCGGAATCAGGACCAGGAACGTTGAATTGATACCTCCAGCTATCTTCCCAGTTAAGTTGGTCTCCTCCACCATTTGTAGGAGCTCCTCACCTACCATATCAAAAAAGAAGCAAAAAAATTCTGAAGTCCAGCCGTCTGGCCCTGGGCTTCGCTCAGAATTGAAATGAAAAAGTATATCTTTAATCTCAGCAATAGTGACAGGTTTAAACAGAGCTTCAGCTTCATCACCGGAAACCAATCGGGGGAAGAGACCAGCTGTTGACCTTTTATCCTGAAGATTGTGCGCACCTGTAGCTTTAAACTGTTGGGAAAAATGTGAGACAGCCTCTTTCTTTATGGCTGCCTGTCCCCGAATCTCTAAACCACCATTATTAATAGACCAAATCAGCTTTTTGTGTCTGTTGTGGCTTGCAACCTTGTGAAAGAACTTGGAGTTTGAATCTCCACTTTTTAGCCATGTTGCTCGGCTACGGAGCCGCCATGCAAATTCCTCAGCCCTTAATAGGGAGTCCCTGTTGACCTCAAGTCGCTTTAACTTATCTGTTTCCTCCACCGACCAAGATAAATTTGTATATCTATGGGTGAGATTGGAAATCTCCGCCTCCAGCGTGAGCAGGCGGTCCTGGTCTTCAATCTGTTTTAAATGGAACCAATGCTTGGTCTTGTTCTTGAGTGCCTTTAGTTTCCCTACCAGTCGAGTCTATGGATTTACCTCTGAATTGTAAAGTGGATCCGTCCAGGTCTCTTTAACCAACTCAATATAATCAGCCCTTGATAGCCAAGAATGATTAAATTTGAACGGGGAGGGAATGGGAAGCTCAAAAAGTTTCAGCTGTAAAAGCACCGGTGCGTGGTCAGAGATATAGGGGAACTCCACCCACGAAGAGGCCTGTCCAATAGAGGCCAATAAATTAGCAGTCACAAAAAAGCGGTCCAGCCTTCTTGCAATGGCATTCGGACCAGACCTACCATTCCGCCAGGTAGGAGAGAGAACCGTCGGTCGAATGTCCAGGAGATTATTGTTAGTAAAAATCTCTTTGTAACGGACTCCAGAAGGTTCCGGCAAATGTACATCTCCCCCATGATTCTTCTATCTCAAAAAAGAGATTCAGGTCGCCTCCTATAATGAGATTAGTCAAAGAGAGGAGTCCACTATCCTCAAGCTGTGACCAAAAAGACGATTTTTCAGAACAGGGCCCATAAATGTTGAGTAGGGCGAACTCCAAATTTGTAGCTAAACAGAAGCCTCGTCACAGTAAGCCTCCACATGACAGGGCAGGTTTTAGTGTAAAAAGACTGGGGTCCCAGGCCACAGCAAGCCTCCGGATGTACCAATGGAGCTTACCGCAGCTGAAAACCAGGAAGGTCGGAACTGATGAATAAATTCTCTAGCTTTGTGGTCTGCTGAGAGTGTCTCTTGTAGGAGGATGAGATCGGGCTTCGTACGCACCAGCAATCTTCGGAATGAGGCAGTCTTTAGGGAGCCTCCGATCCCTCTAATATTCAAAGAGAGCACGATCATTACTTTGATCTTGCCAAGGCCTTCATTGCTCTAAGGGCCTTGCCATCCAGAGTGGGCAAGATTGTATCCGGTTGCTGAGAACTAAGAACCTCCTTCTTTTTCCTGGAACTCCGAGTTTGTAGTAGGGAAATCTCAGAAGCAATACCTATAGACCAAGCAAATGTCTTTGAATCCACTTGTTTAGTGTTTGAAGTGCCAGCATCGGAAGGGGCAGAAATGATTTCTTTGCCTCGAAAAATAGGAAGGTGAGGGATGGAGCTCAGGTATAAAGACGAGGGTGAAGTGGGCCTGAGAGTGTCCAGGAGAGCATCCTCCTCCTCAATCGGCTGACTAAAACCAGGGAACTCTTGTGAGACAATGTGTGTAGACAACGGTGGAGTTATAGAGCTGGGAAGCTCAGGCGAGGTAGAAGGAATAGGGAGAGAGCTGTCGGCGGACGTATTTGGGATAAGTGAAGTTTTGACAGTGGACAGAGTCGAGCCGTGAGAGGTGGGGACAGTCGGATCAAGAGTGGAGGATGGATCGGATTGGAGAGGGGAGGTCTCTTCACCAGGTGAGTTGATGAGCCAACTGAAGTTATTAATGTCTTCTTTTTCTGATGCAGTAAGTGTGTGGTAGAGGGACGGGCATAAGTGCCGAAGTTTTGAACTTAATAAAGAATGATCTCTCTTCTGTCCCCATTTTATAATAAAAGCATCCTTCAGCTCGTCCCAAAACCCAATAGAATTCGCTGGTAAACCTCTTCAATCAATTCTTCAACGCGTTTTCGCATAAACAGTACGTCGATAGGTATGTGACGTAACGATTCGGTCATTGTAGAAAGATATGTTCGGACTGAGATATTCTTCTCCTTCAGTAGCATCCTTCTTTAGTTGCGATAAAAGAAGCAGCAGAGTGGGCACATCGTATCGATATCACGTAAGCGCGGGATGGTTTGGACGCATAAATTGCTAGTGTATAGAGTAAAAGAAAGGTGCGTAGAGAGAGTTCAACTGGCCCAAAAAAAATGATCACTTTTATTAATAAATAAAATTAATTATTAATAAAGAATTGTATTATGTGTTTTATGTAGTAGAGAGAAAACTTTATAGAAAGATATTTTTGTATTTTTTTCCATTATGTTGTAAAAATTCAAAAATCATTTCATATTGATAAAATTACAACTAGGTAAGAATTCAAAAATCACCAATACAATTTATAGCTTTAACAAACATAAAGAAAAATAAGAAATTCTATTACTTTTATTACAATAAAATAGGATATTCATAATAATATCTATGTATTAGATATTATTATGAATTTAAATGGGATTTAAATGTAAATCCTATGTATCTCGAGATCAATAATAATATGTAAAATTTCGTCGTTATTTAACATATTATATAACATTTCATATTGATAAAGTAAATTAGGTAAGAATTTAAAAATGACAAACAAAATTTATAGCTTTAAAAAACATAAAGCAAAAATAAAAATTTTGATTGTTTTTATTAAAATAAAATAGGGTATTCATAAAGAATCTTAATGTGAGTCCTGTGTATTGGAGACAAATAATAACATGAAACAAAAAATAACATGTGAAATTTTATTATAAAATTGATGCATATTGAGTTTTTGTTTAATTTTATGAGTCATAAAGGAAGTATGAAAGTTTAAATTTAAATTATTAATATTTAATAATTAAGTTAATTACATAATATTTTTAAAAATATTTATATTATTATTTAATATATATTATTGTTTAAATAGTTTAAAGTTGGGATAGTTTCACTTATGATTTATAACTATTTGGACTAATTCATGAAGTTACTTTTTTCTTTAATATTGAGAAAATATTATTTTAATTACTTTATACTTTAAAATTATTACTCATCATTATAATTGTTCAGTTATTTTAGTTAATTGATATCTTTAACTTCATATTTAATATACTTTTACATGGAAAAAGATTCATTATTTTCACATCTGTAAATATTTTATTTGATTAAATTGATATTAAGTTTAACATTTTACAGATAAGAAAAAAAAAAACTATATGTTTATGGATGGAGATATTCATATGTTTTTTTTTTTTATTTCTTCCCATGTTACATTATCATTGAATGTATTTTTATCATTGCTTTGCTCCTCGGTATTTTAACACAATGGATAAGTCTAAACATTCTATTTGTTTGGGTTTTTTTGTGGGAACCTTCAACAGAATTGGGCTCTGAAATTGTTGGTGAAATTGCAACACAATGGATAAGTCTAAACATTCTACTTGTTTGGAATTTTTCTGGGAACATTCAACAGAATTGGGCTCTGAAATGGTTAGTGAAATTGCAATTTTGCATTGCTTAAATTGTATTTTTGGATGCATAAATGAAATCAGCATTCTGAAATACTCCTATTACACCTCGAATATACAATCTCAATCACTGATATTTTCAATTACAACAATTCTTCTAAATTTTTAACTAAATTTTAAGCAAAATTAATTAGAAAAATATACTTAAAAAAATTCAAAAAATAAAATATTTAAATTACTACTAAAACAATTAAACAAAAATATATACTTTTATTTTTTGTGACAGCCACATTAACACTAAAATTTGTAATTTATATTAAAAAACTAAAAACTAGAATTGTTTTTCTATTTTTCATTTATATCTTTATATAACATCCTCTTAACAGTTAGAAAATATTATTTACATTACTAAGCATTATTTTAGTGGAAAAAACATACAATACAATAAACTATGTTTAAACATAAAAATATCCTTGTCCTCCCTGATGCAAACAAAGTTTACAACGAAGATTAAAGGATGAATTTAAAATTCAACAAAGATCACATTTATTCAAGAATAATATATAGGATAAGAAAGATCACATTTATTCCAGAATAATATATAGGCTAACTTAGAAAGATGAAAAGTTATTTTGAAATCAAAATAATATATAGGATAACCTATAAAAAGTGCTTGGTTAATGGTCATAGATATATTTCAAAATAATATATAAGATAATCTGAAAAAATGAAAAATGCTTAGTTATTGATTATAGATATATATAACATCAGAATTATATAATTTTTACTCTAAAACATAAATATGTCACAAGGAATAAATTCATTTTTGGTATTATCATTCTTGTATTGTGTTAATATTGCTTCAACTTATATATATA
>SNQJ01S0018059.1:232309-252202 GCA_010110895.2 Picea sitchensis | reverse complement strand
ATATTATTCGTTGGATCAATCCCCATTGTGGATTGATCATGTCGGCTACTTTAAAAGGACCAAATCCCCTTTGGCAGATCGGTCATATTGTAATTGTAAAAGGCAAAAGAAGAAGTCGGCCCCAGAATATATCAAAGAGGCCCCGAAACATAATAAAGGTGGTTATAACCACCCAGTTGGAGAAGTCAACCCTGCCAGTGAAGAGACACTTCACACGTGTCAGTCTTGTATAAATAAGAAGGTTAGTGCCTCACTTTGATCTGAACACGGGAGCGATAAGTTTCCCATAATTGGTTGTTCTGTCACTCCTTCAAAAGGGTCAATAATAGATCGTTTTACTTGAGACATTTGCAATAAAAGGTGAAGTTGAAGTCTTATGTGCTTGAATTCAAAGTGAATGAAAACCTCTTTAGTCTTCCTTATGTGAAATATATCATGCTTGTCTTTAACATTCTATGTACGGAAATTCATGAAAAAAAACAACATAAGAACATAATACCCACAATGGATAAGACACTTCACTTGATAACAGAGTTCACCCTTGCAGTGGGCTACCTCTCTGGGTCATGCTCCAAAGCCTGACCGCTTTATTCTTCTTGATGTAATGATGTCTCTCATTTATAAGTTGTAAGGCCAAAGTCCCTCTTCAGTGACGACAACAAGAGATCAGAATGTGATCAGGAATGTATCAGGCTTCACAAGTTCTCATACTCATGAGGCATCCATGACGCTGACATGGACATCATTCCCACATACTCAATACATAAAAAGATGAAGAATAAAATATGACCCCCATCAACATGGAGGCGGGAACATTCAACACGTGCGAGTTCTTCCAAAACTTCGACGTGGGCAGCTACAACGGATTTCGAGATCTGCCTCCACTCAGGCCAAAGTTCACTTTTTGAGGCACGCTTGAACCAGTGTTGAATTTTACCTTGTGAAGCAAGTTTTTGAAATTGTAAACAGAGCAAGAATTTCCACTTCGGCTCTGGAATGCGACTGGACTTAGATAGCGTAGGATGAATTTAGACTAGGCAAGTAGCCAGGGGAAACCCTAGAAGCATTTTTGAGTTATGTAGAAGTTGATACACTCAGTTAGGAGAGAGGGTTGGAATATAGAGAAAAAATAGTTGTAGGAAAAAATTGCGAATTTAGCAGGAAGAAAAGTTTTGAGTTACTGTAATTTTGAATGTAATCTGTAGCCATTGGGCACTTATGAATATAACAAAACGGAAAATTGATCCAAATGTGTTGAGCTTGGACTATTTGTATTTTCCTGTTATTTTCTATTTTATAAACAAGTAAATGGAACTGTGATATTTTGGCAGTTTCAAATGTTTCTCTTCATTTGGAGCTCTGCATGGTGTGCATCGATCCAGGGAGGAACGTTGTGGAATTGTTTTCTCTTCACTGGGAGCTCTGCAAGGTCATCATCGAGCCAAAGAGAAAACGTTGTGAATTTGAGCTATCGAATTCCCTCAGACGCAAGGAGTGCGCAGAAGCCGGAGTCTAAACCAGACAAAGCTTAGGAGGAATAACACTTCAGAGAGTGTTATCGAGATCCAGGAACCCATTCCCTGGAATGAACGAAGACCGAGTCTTCGCAAACTTAGAAATCTCCTAAGTCAAAATCGAGTAAAAGAACAGGACGAACAACGTCGTCGAGCTTTGGATCGAGTTGGAAATCCCCGCAGGCCGTCCGATTGAATGAAGGAGCACAGGCTTTAACCCTGCATAGATCCAGGAGGAGAGTTCGGAAATCAGAACGGACGGTGGAGAATCCTTGAGGAGGAACACCGAAACCCCACAGGCCGTCGGATCAGGTAGAGCTGCGAGGAGTTTATCGACGAGAGTTTCTTGACGTTCATTTTGGAACTTCGGGTACCGGGAGGTGGAAGGACAGAGGCTCTTGTCCTTCAGAGCCCCAAATCACGAAATAGCGAAATCGCGATTCGATGTGAGTCGTCGATCACAGGGATTATTGTGAGCTGTTGATTGAACGCCAAGGAATTTCAGCGTTTCAACTTTTCGACGACTCCAAGGAGTAGGGATACTCTTTGAATCCTGATTTCATGAAACATGAAATACCGAAAGAACAGGCGCCGGGTATCTTATCATTTTGTCATTTCGGCATTTCGGTGACCTGTGGTTCGAAAGGGGAAAGGAGGGATCCTTGCATCGCGATTCCCCGACTCACGAAACCCCAAAAGAGAGAATGCCAAGCCAACGACATATTATCGTGGGTCATTATTTCGACATTTCGGGTACCAGGGACTCGAGAGGCTAGGAATCTGGACCTTGGGAGTCCCGATTCGCGAAACTGCCAAACGCGAAGACCCGAAAGGCTAAGGGAGGAGCCAATTGAGGCATTGTGCCTTTTTGACGTTTCAGAGACCGGAAATCCAAGAGGACAAGGAGTCGGGGAGAATTCACTCACAAGAGTCCCGAAACCTTGAAAAACCTGAAGGGTATGTCGGATCAAAACAGAGAGAAGGGTGCCAAGGAGAAAAGGTGCGCGCACAAACTTTGTTGAAGGCCTGTGCCAAAGGAGAAAAGGGGGACCTGTGGATTTGTTCGAAGGGTTCTAGCAAGAGCCCGAAGAGATAATTCAGCTCATACCAAGTTTGACCAAGTTTGACCGAACTTTGGTCGGTTATAACTTTGACTTTTGCCTGTTTGACCAAGTTTGACTGAACTTTGGCCAATTATAACTTTTGATCCCTAACTCCGTTTGACGAGCCGTTTGCGTCGATGGAAAGCTTGCGACGTGCTCTTCGCGATCATGTCGTTTTAATGAAGTTTTGGGAACTTTGAGGTTTTCCCTTTCTCTGCTTGTTGAGGCCATTCTGAGCCTCCTAGGATACTTCTATGCATTCTGGGACACTTCTGAAACTTCTTTGATGTTCCCTAGATCCATCTGGATCACGCCTCCCAACTGAAAAGACTTTTGGTCCCCAAAATTCATTACATTAAGTTTCATGTCCATTGGACTTACAATAAGAAACCCTTACCCAAACTACCTCACAAGGCCTAACAATATCAACATGTGCCAAAAGAAAAGAAGTGATATCAACAATTATTACTTTTACACAATACCCTTCCACGGGGTTTGAATCACAACATGTGATTTACAAAAGATGGCCACTCTCGAATAACTCAAAAGGATTTCCCCATTTGTTCAACCATTTTGCCGAACATGTCCTCTTTACTGACTTGTCCTTTCTCTGGTAGTTAGTCTTCTCCTTGTGGCGGATTTTCCTGCAACAATACCTGACTGGTTGTCTCCCTCGGAGATGGTTGTCTGGTCTTCTTATCCCTCTTTGGACGTAGATCTGGATGTAAGGCCCAACAAGTGGCCTCATGTTTCCCATCTCTACTATAATGGTTGCAGTAGCCTTTCTCCTTCAAAGGTGTATTCCCCCTAATCTTTTCAGAGTGCGGAGATAACTAGGATATCTAGGGATAACTAGGATATCTAGGGATAACTAGGAGATCATGTCTCGAGGCCCACATGGTCCTAGACATGGAGTACCGAGAGCAGGAGCGGCCTGAGCATGGTCCTGGAGGACCCATCTTCTTCTTCTCAGCCAGCTTTGTCCTGTCAGCAGTACCAAACATGGTCCTCCAGGATCTTATCTTCTTCTCACCAGCCTTTTGTCCTAAGTCGCCAGCATCAGCCCATCACTAATGTACTGGCTTGCATCGTGAGAGGGCTCGCTTCCATGAGGTAATTGGTCCAGGTATCATGGTATGTGTCATATTTGATCATTATAACCTCTTATGTATGCATTATAGATTCTTTCATTTCAGATAACTGCTTGGATTTTACACTTCATCTACTTGACCAACCTGCTAGGGGTAATTGACTCAGAAATAGTAAGTTGGTATTCATGGGTTTTGGTTAGCCACCAAAGGGGGTTTGAAGAACCATCGTCCGCCTTCCCTCATATTTTCACTTTTCATCTTAAAACCCGCCATCCATCCTTACATTCCCCTAGTCCGCCATTAGGATGACCATCCGTATACATCTTGTCTTAGGAAGAAGGGGCTAAAGGCCCGTGAGGTAAAAGCACCGTAAAAGATAAAAGCCATAGAAAATTGAAACCTAGAGATGTTTCTCAATGGGATCCCCGAGAAGGCAATAAAAAAAAGCCTCTCATAAGAAACTGAGGGATCCTAAGAAAATGATAAATAAATAAGTGCAAGACTCCCCAACTAAGAGGGATGGGAGGTCCCATCACTTAGCCTACTTGCATTATGTTCATAGGTATTTAGCTAAAAGATGACATTGCCAAATTATCCGTCACCAAAACCGTATGCTGACCTTTGCTGCATAATAAAGGAAGGGGTCTCATCACGAGCCAACCCCTCTCATTTCTCATGATGATACTAGTGGGTAATCGCCGAGCCACTGCCACCCAGCCAAGGCGCTAACCTTTTCACAAGGCTTGCAGCAAAACTCAAATAAAGAAAGATAAGGCATATAGTGCTTGGAAAAAGTGCATCCATGATTCGCATACTTTCCTACAAAGGCTTCAGAGACAACACTCTAGGTCTCGACTATGACTAGACATCCCTAAAACCACATCAATGTCACTATACATGGTTTGAATAACCCTTTGGCGGAAACTCTCCATCACTTGTGGATATTAGCCCAATAGGTTGTTGTCTGTGGGTGCCTTTGTTGCTTTGACTTTGTATATAGTGGGTTTGTGTAGGATCTTGAGCCTAGAAGATTTGTTAGATGTTATGCATATATTTGATAAATTAATGGCTGAAATGTGATTTACATCGTTATGATGTCTAGGGACTAATGAGCCCCGGAGGGCGTAGCCTTTGACGTGTAGGACCATACCCGATGTGTACCGTGAGGATCTAAGTGCACATGGGGAGATGATTAGTTGGGACCTCCATAACATAAGAGCCCATTAGATGGATCGGTTTGGGATACCGAGGTAGGACAGGCCCTTGCAGACTTGTGCCCCTGTACTGCAGGAAGAAGAAGGACGCTCTCATCGTGATCGTTCTGGCATAGATCATGGCCTATGGGGATCACTCTGCTGCATGGGACGTTGATTTGTTGATCGACGCCACTGTATGTGATGGATTCCACTCTAGGGCACGGGCAGCCATGCTGGGCTTGGTTGCAATGCAGACATGATGTTGGAGCCCCCAAGAAGGCAACGCTGCTCATTAGTGGTTATTATGCCTCTAAAGGGGCCGCCTCCCAAAGGGGTTTGACTTGATTTTCAGCTTCATTTTGGCATTTTTAGCATGTAAAAGTGACAAATAGTTGAATAATGAACTGCTATCTTTGTCGGCTATTTTATTGACCTATTTTGTAAATTGAAGGTCAAAGTATTGTATAAATAGAGTGATGTTTTTCCCTTTGGATCATAACATAACTTGCCTCATCAGGAGAGAGACTTTAGCCTTGTTCTTGTGTTCGGTCTCTTTGGAGTGTGTATGAACCTCTTTGGGAGGATTATTTTTTACAAAGTATGCTTCATGCTATTGAAGCTAGTTTACAACTAGGGAATGGCGATGTGTTTCTTCAAGGATCTTGTAAGTGTTTTTCATCAAAACTTCTTGAGGAATGGTTGCTGTTTAACATTTGCATTAATTCGTCGCCTTGTTGTTATTTGCTTAACCTTCAAAACCCTAGGAGCCAACACACAAGTAGGTCGGCTTTATGTCCCCATAGCATGATCTTATAGCCATTGGATTTTGGAGGGTTTGTACCTAGCTTACAAATACACTAGCCATCTCTGTCTCTGAGCTAGTTTTGAGCATAGATTGAAGAAAGAAGTGATTCTGTACCAATTAAGTTTACACCTAGGGCTTACTTATAGGGTTTTTGAAAAGCCTTCACAGCAACACTTTTCAGCCCTAGATCTTTGTTTCTAAGCTTTAGCCCTTTTGCCAAGAAGGTCTTAAGGGAGAGGACTGTAAAAGCCTAGGCCTAGCTTTAGCTACACCTAGGTAAGCCTTTCTTCTCTTAGGGTTTAGGGTTTGTGGCCTTGCTCTAGTAAACACCATCAAACCCTAGCTCTCTTGTCCTAAGTTTGAACCCTCCCTAAACCATTAGTCCCATTTCCATTGACTCCATTAACCCAAGACACTAGTCTAGAACTTCTTGCTCGAAATTTATGCCTTAATTTCTTTCAAACTACTTCAAACTTGGGTAAATTTACTAACCTAGCGTCTAACTCTAGATATTTTTTGAACTAACATTAAGTGGACAACGCTGGTCTTTAAAAGAACTTTTGCTTACAGAAAGGTGCGGCCTCTCTCTCTCTTCATAGCCGTGGAGTTAGATTGTACTTTTGTCGGTTGATTTTGTCAAAACGCCCACAATTGGCTAGCTAACCTCGGTAACACCAAAATGATATAGAGGTGACGTCACGCCTTGTTTTCTTGTTTATACCTAAACGTTGTGACTTTTTTCACCTATTTTGATTTGACATTGCCAATGATTGTATCCATAAGCTATTTTACAAACGTTGTTCTTTGTCATCAATTATTGATCTATTAAAACCCACGCCGTTTAGTGTAGCAAACAATATCTATATGACGCAGAATTTATGTGTATGTGAGCCGAATTGACATTGCATTTCATTATGATACATGCTCTAATTGTACACATTGGAATGATGATTGCCTTTATGCTTCTTTATTGGAGAAGTGATATAAGTCTTGCTTTTGTTTAGCTTTCATCATTGACTTCAATAATACTAGCATTGATCTTATGCTTATATATATGTTTAAGAGATAGTCTTTAAATATTGCGAAAGTACTAACCCACCGCAGCACATTCAGTTTTTCTTTGTCTGTCTCGGAAACAGGTGCATCATCAGTTGATTGTTCTCTTTGACTATCTCTTCTTGGGCGCAACTGGGGAAGGGGTTTTCCTTGACTTGTCTTTTACTCTTTAGTCTTCCTTAACCCAGATTGCCTTAGGGACGCCTCCCTTTGGACTAGCTCCTAAATAGAAAGAGCCCCCATCGGGTGACAGTGGGTGGGGAAGCCTCAAGTACGCCTCTAAGCCAAGCCCCGACTCAAGCTCTAACCTTTCCCTACAAACCGTATGATAACATTTTGGCTGCTACGGGAACACCGAGTCTACCTTCCTCAACCACACATCTTTTGGTAAGCCTTGCCTCGTAATCCTTTCTTTGTGAGCTTACCCGACTCCACCAGCCTTTCCCCTTATTTCTTTGGTAGTTTCCAGAAACTATCTGGCTACTCCACTAATGACAAAGTCAACAATGACTTCACAACGGGACCCAAGAAGCTATAAATTTTAGATATGAGTGAAATCATTGGATATCCCAGGAAAATGCCTCGTTATGAGGATTTTCCTGCTTTGATGGTATGATGAAGATTGTCCCAAGTCCCATTATGAGAAGATTTGAAATTTTCCAACACTTTCCGGCCGATGATGAGGCTCAAGACTTGGTGATGAAGCTTTTCTTCGGCCCTGCATGGAGAAGCCCGAAGGTGGTACAATGGCCTTCCACCACAAAGCATTGATTCTATGGAGCGCTTTGAAAGGGTTTTCCTTGCAAGGTGGACTATGAAAATTGAAGATGTACAATCATTGCTAAAAAAAGCTTGAAGGCATAAAACAAGCGAATCCGAATCGCCGAGATTAATTGCTTAGGATTCTAAGTCACTTTACCGTATTCTCATGGTCGTCAACTCCGAAGACAAGCACCGCTTTACCTTTATACTTAATAGACTTCGTGCACACTTTGAGCTTCTTCTAAACAAGAGAGAAAGCCAAAACACTTCTTGAAGCTCACAAGATGGCCATGAAAATAGAGAGGAGTCTTTTCGTGACCAAGACTGATGCCATGGACACTCTAAGCATGATGAAGTTGGTTTCCCATGAAGACTTTGTTGAAGATACAAGAGAAAGGGGAACAAATTCTTGACCAGCAAGATGAAGACGGATGAGGAGCAAGAACTTCAACAAGATGATGAAGTATCCACCGTGCTCCTCCCTTTGATGAAGTCCCTTGCTTTGAAATTGAAGACAAAGAAGTAGTCCAGGAGGATGAAGCACTAGTAATCACTCATTCATCCGATGAAGCTCTCCAAGACCCTCAATCCCCGCGACAAGATGAAGAAAATGAGGTAAGTTATTTGATTCTTTTGATGATACACCTTGTTTTATGATCCGCAGAATGAAGAAGGAACTGAACCTTGGACAAGCTTGATCCTTTATGTCTCAAGACTAAAGACATAGAAGGAGATCTTCCATCAGACGATGATATCCAAATACTTGAAGCTCTTGCCCGTAAGGATTAAGCAAGGCAGTTAATGTTTCCCTTCCAAGTTTTAGATGGTTCTTTGCCGTATGATATGCAGAGTGAAAAAGTATTGATGTTTTGACTTCCCCATGTTAAGATACATCGAGCACGACATAATGATTTCATGAGTTCCGCTGGCTACGCTGGAACATCTAAGGTGGGATGTAATTATTGTGATTCAATCCATCTGATGACACAGCGATCATCTCCTAACGCTGCCTTTACACCACCACAAATGAGCTTTTGCCACTGGTCAAAAGGGAGATGAAGTCTTTACTTGTAGCATTCAAAAACACCAAGGATGACCCATTTTCACTCCTTTCTTCGTGATAGTTTTCAGCCTTACCTTGAGATGTTTGATGACCGTTGAGCACTTGACCCTTTTTACGAAGATGATTGCCCACCACCGTTATGCTCAAATTTTAAAACAAGTAAAGACATCGTTTGCCAGAGGAAGGTTACTCATGACTTTCATCCCAACCACCGTTTATTTCTTGCCTCGGGCTTCCTTTCTCAGGTGGTTAAAGTACCTTTTTCTCGTTGAGTTTCCTCCTGGGCAAACCCTATTTTTCAAGGGTTGGTTGGGTTATTATAGCTCCAATCAGTTTTTTCTACTTTCCCTTGATAGTTTGTCACTCATCTGCTAAATCTTTATCGCTCTTTTCCTTGACTTCAGAGCGTGATGATGCCCTAGGTAGCCAGTTTTCATGCCCTTTGAGTCGGTTTTCTCAACCTTGTACTTTTCATGACCCTTTCTTTGGATAGGATTTCCGAGTATTTTCTCATGAGATGGACTTGGCAAGATTCTTGACCCTCCCACCCGCCTCCATGAGTTCAACTTTATGATTTTCGATGATATGACATAAGTATTCTAATTCATGACATTTTTTTGCTTGATGCATCACTATTTTGGTTTATGATGAAGCACAAAGGCGTGTATCGTGAGCATCATGGATCATTACATTGGTTGTTTGACTACATCAACATGCGGCCAGCAGGTAAGTACTGGTAAGCATTTTACTTTGTATTACATTTATGATTGCCTATATGCACATTTATTTACTATCGCCTTTATATGCACAATTATCATGTATATGTTCTTTCTATACGGGTATAATACCCCGTCTCTTGTTGCCGATGCCTTTTGTCAAGTGTGTTGGTGTTACGGTGTCTACTAGAGATTGTCGAGGTTCTCATACGCTCTTAGCTAGCTTAGTCCCCTGTTGGAGTTTTCGACATATCCCCGATTTCAGGGGATAACTAGGAGATTATGTCCGAGGCCCATGGTCCTAGACATGGAGTAACGAGCGTGAGCGTTCGAAAGTATGGTCCCCGAGGACCCATCTTCTTCTTCTCACCAGCCTTGTCCACAGCATTCTCTCCATCACTACCTACCTGGTCTTGTATCAGGAGAGGGTCTTGCTCCATGAGGTAATTGGTCTGAGGTATCATGGCATGTGTCATATTTGATCATTATAACCCTTTTATGTATGCATTAGATCTCTCATTTCATGTGATAATCGCTTGGATTTTACACTTATCTACTTGACCATTGTTTGGGGTGATTGATGGGGTGTCCTAGTAAGTTGGTATTCATGGGTTTTGGTTAGCCACCAAAGGGGGGGTTTGAAGAACCATCGCCCGCTCCCTCATATTCTCACTCTTTTCATCTTAAAACCCCGCCATCCATCCTATATTCCCCTGCCCGCCATTAGGATGACCATCCGTGGTACATCTTGTCTTGTGGGAAGAAGGCTACCCAGGAGGTAAAAGCAGTTGCAAAAGATAAAATCCATAGGAAAATTGAAACCTAGAGATGCTTCAGCCAAGGGATCCCTGAGAAGGCGTGAAAGGCTCTCATGAGAAACTGAGGGACCGTAAGAAATGATAAATAAATAAGTGCAAGACTCAACCAAGAGGGGATGGGAGGTCTCATCACGAAATACCATTATGTTCATAGGTATTTAGCTGCATGACATTGCCACCATCCGGTCAACAAACCAGTGGCAATGACCTTTAGTTGCATGGACAAAGGAAAGGGAATCTCATCACGAGCCAACCTTCTCTTTTCCATGAAGTACTTGTGGGTAATTTTGTCATCTCTGGCCACCAAGCGAAGGAAGTGTCCTTTTCTTCAAGGCTTGTAGCAAAACTGCAAATAAAGAAAGATAAGGTAAGGGGTTGGAAAAAGTGTATCCATGACGGGTACAACTAGCATCCTACAAAGGCACTTTACAGACACAACACCAGCCCTAGGTCCGACTATGACTAGACATCCCTAAACCACATCATCACGCCACTATACATGGTTTGGATAACACTTTGCGGAAACTCTCAGTTTCTCAGGGTACTAGCCCATTAGGTTGTCCTTTTGGTTGCTTCGACTTTGTATAGTGGGTTTGTGTAGATCTTTGAGCTCTTAGAAGATTTGTTAGGGAGCATATGCATATATTTGATAAATTTAATGATGAAATGGGATTTACATTGCTATGATGTCTAGGACTAATGAGCCTCGAGGGCGAGCTTTGATGTGCGTGAGACCATGCCCTATGGGATAGCTACTGTGAGATCTGTAATATGGGAGATGATTGCCCTAATTCCATATGGGGCCTAAGAGCCCATTAGATGGACGCTAGGATGGCAAAGGTGATTTGTGACGAGCCCTTGCACGAGAGAAGAAGGACATCGTGATCGCTTGGCATAGATCATAGCCTATGGGGATCAACACCTTACAGATGGGACGATGGTCCTGGTGATCAGGACACCACCCAGTAAGGTGATGGGCGACTTCTAGGGCATCACCGGTACATGTTGGGCTTGTTTGGCACGGTGATATGATGCGGGAGCCCCAGGAAGGGCAACGCTTTGCTCATTAGGTGGTTATTATGCCCTAAAGGGGCTAGCGCCTCCCTCAAAAGGGCTTGACGTACTTTGATTTTCGCTTCATATTTTACATTTTAGCATGTAAAAGTGACAAATAGTTGAATAATGAACTGCTAGCCTTGTCGGGCTATTTTATTGACCTATTTTGTAAATTGAAGGTCAGAGTATTGTATAAATAGGTAGGATGTTTTTCCCTCTTTTGATCATAACATAACTTGCTCTCATCAGGAGAGAGAGACTCTTTAGCTCTTGTTCCTCAGGTTCTGTCTCTGAGTGTACAACCTCTTGGAAGGATTATTCTTTAGCAAAGTGGTGCTTCATGCTATTGGAAGGTTTACAACTAGGGAATGGTTAATGCTTCTTTCATGATCTTGTAAGTGTTTTTCATCAAAACTTTTTGAGTGAATGGTTGTTGTTTAACATTTGCATTAATTGTCATCTTGTTTTTATTTGCTTAACCTTCAAACCACAGGAGCCAACACACAAGTAGGTCGCGGGCTTTATGTCCCCATTGTGCATTAGCTTATAGCCACTGGATTTGAGAAGGTTTAGCCTAGCCATAACTAATTAGCCATCTTTGTCTTGAGCTAGTTTTGGAGCATAAATTGAATAAAGAAGAGAAGTGACTCTAGACCCCTAAGTTTACACTTAGGGTTTACTTTTAGGGTTTTTGGAAAAGCCTTTACATAGCAACACTTTTCAGCCCTAGATCTTGTTTCTAAGCTAGCCATTTTCCAAGAAGGTCTTAAGGAGAGGAGTAAGCTCTAGGCCTAGCTTTAGCAAAACCTAGGTAAGTCTTTTCTTAGGGTTAGTTTGTGGCCTTGCTTTAGCAACACCATCAGTCCCTAAGTCTCTTGTCCCTAAGTTTGAACCCCTCCCAAAACCATTAGCCATTTCTCTCCATTGACTCCATTAACCCAAGGCACCAGTCTAGAACTTTTGCTTTGAGCCCTCCTCTATGCCTTACTTTCTTTCAAACTATCTCTAAAATTAAAAACCTAACTAACCTAGCATCTAACCACAGATATTTTTGAAGCCAACATTATGGACAACGCTATATCTTTAAAAGAACTTTTGCTTGGATAGAGAGGTGCTCTTTGTCTTTCTTCATAAATGGAGTTAGATTGTACTTTGTCGGTTGAATTTGTCAAAACGTTCACAATTGGCTAGCTAACCCCAAGCAGAACACCAAAATGATATAGAGGCATGCCACAAAATTTCTTTGTTTTCTTTCTTATACCTAAAATGTTGTGACCTTTTTCACCTATTTCACTTGACTTTGAGCTAATGATTGTATCCATAAGCTTATTTTACAAAACGTTTTTCTCTTTGTCATCAATTATTGATCTATTAAAACTCACGCCATGCTTATAGTAGCAACAATATCTATATGACGTTGTAAATTAAAGATTTAATTGACATCAAGATTTACAATATGATACATATTTAATCTGTACATTGAATGATGATTTGCCTTTTATGCTTTATTGGAGAAGAGATACAAGTCTTTGCTTTTTTAGCCATTTACTTCGTCAATAATAGGATTGATCTTATGCTCATATATAGGTTTAAGAGATAGTCTTTAAATACTTAAGTAGCTACCAACCTAATCGCTAATATTCTAGTTTTTCTCTTTGTCTTGTCTCTCAAACAAGTGCATTTCACTACCGGATTGTCTTCTTCATTTTCTTGGGGGGCAATCTGTGAAAGGGGTTTCTTGACTTGGCCTTTACTTTTAGCCTCTTAACCATTGCCTTAGGGACGCTTCCTGACTAGCCTCTCCCAATAGAAAGAGCTCCCCCATCTAGGGTGACACAAGGGTGGCTCTACACGCCGTTTCAGTTCCACTCAAGCTCTTTGAACCTTTCCTACAAACCATGTGGGATGTAACATTTTGCCGGGTTTCATTTCCTTAGAGGGTTTCCGGAAAGATAAATGTTGTGTCTCTGTGGATTATGTATTTGTGATCTTGTATTATGCTATTATATCTAATGAAATGCAAAGAACTATAATAATGTATTTAAACATCAACATGGTATCGTGAGCCAAGTCGTAGTAAGCATCTTTCACAAGAGTGAAAAATGTCACCGTTGTCGTACAAAGAAATTAGGTCTTTTGGTGATGAATCTTTCAAAATTTCAAAACCATTCAGAAAGTCTGTCCGTTTAAGGATCACTTTGGCACTCTACACCTTTTCGTTATTGGATCGCAGAAAGTGAAACCCTAGTTTCACAAAGCACTGGTACTACAGAAAATTCTCAGAGGTACCAGAAACCGTAAGCAATCACCAGAATCCTAGGGATCAAATTTGGAGGAGCGAAAAGTTGAATCTTCTCGTGATCCTAACACACTGTGTGCTACTCGCCTTTAGCCAGTTTTGACCTCCTAGTAAGTTTTAGATTTTGATTTAGGGCACTTTTTTTTTTTGGTTATTTTCCTAGCTCCAGGGAAAGTTGTCTGTAAGAGTTAAGCTTGTTGACAAACTAGAAGGAGGGGAAAAATTTCATGTCTGGAAGTATGGGATTGACCTCATTCTTGAAGAGAATGACTAGCAAGATTCATTAAAGAAAACGTACTGAACCCGACGATGCTGTAGAAAAGGCAAGCATCAAAAGGACACAATCAGTATTAAAGAATCAATGCAGATTCAATCAAAGACCACCTGATTCCTTATGTGTCATCCAAGAAGACCAAATAAATGTTTGATGCCTCTTCACCGTGACCGTGATGAAGGAAAGAACATAAACCGAAGATGAATCTAAGAACTCAATCGAAGAATACAAGGATGAAGGAGAAACGATTCAAGAATAATTCTCCGTGACCACAATTCAAAGAACAAGAAGCTTTATTGATGGCTCATAGACAAAGATCTTAACTCATACGATGGCCCTAAATGGTTTCACAATACCTTGGGATGCATTGATCCAAACAATATAAAGCGAATGGAGAAACTCATGTTTGATATTCATGGAAGAATGCATCCAAGAAGAAACAAGAGTAGTGGAATCGTGAAGCTACTAGCAAGAAACATATCAATCCCTATCTAATCACACCAAAGGAAGAAGGAAGAAACCCTACTTCCAAAAGGAGACCCACAAAGAGCCTCAACAAATAAACAAATTCAATCATAAAGAATCTCATCCAAGGAGATTTCTGAAGAAAGGACAACTAGGTGTTGAAAGGGATCACCCATCCCAGATAATGCTACTCATTAGACAAGATGGACATTACTAAGCAAGTTTCCACTGCATCTAGAAGAATACAAGAGAAAAACATAAGAGGCTCCATGCTCATGGGGAATGAAGATGAAGAGCCACCCGCAAAGATGATAATAGAGTAGATCAAAGACCATGTCTCGATCTCGGCCCTCTCAGGATTTGTATCACCAATTCACAGAGGACACTTGGCTCATTGATAGTGGGTGCATTCAGGAACATGACGGGACAAAGGAACATTCTCTTATTGTATCTCAGAAATAAGTTTTCTAAAATGACACTTGGAGATGATTACCATCCCTATCAAAGGAGTGGGAAATCCCAAACAACAAACCAAGCTCGTGGAATTCACTAAAATGATGATCGCATCATATGTACCAGGCTTCAAGAAGAAGCTACTCTCCATTTCAGATTTAGAAAAGAAAGACTGTGAGTTTCCCATAGATGGAGAGAAGTTCTTATGGGCTAAAGGAGAACCTTAAATGAAGCAATCATCATTGGGGTGAAGAAAATGGCTTAGATAAACTAGTAGTCACTCAGAGGCCGCCATGACCCACACCATTGAAAACTCATGAACTTTGGCATAGAAGGTTAGCCCACATCAACTACAAGGCACTACCATACATATGCAAAGCAGTCACAGGTTTACCAGAACTCAAAGGTGACCATGAAGGCGTATGCAATGGATGTGCACAAGGGAAGAACATCAAGAACCTGTTTTCGAAGAGGGACAACAAGAGAGGAGTCCTAGAACTCATTCATTCAGAGGTATGTCGTCCAATGCCATCATCCTCCATTAGTGGGTATGTATATTATGTATCATTCATTGATGATTACTCTTGTAAAACCTAGATATATTTCTTGAAATCTAAACATGAAGTGTTCAGCAAGTTCAAAGAAATCAAAGCCTTGATAGAGAACCTTTTTGAAAGGAAGATTAAGATACTCAGATCAGATAATGGAGGAGAATATACCTCAAAAGAGTTTGTGAACTTCTGCAAAGATGTTGGGATCTAGAGGCAACTCCCTACTCCCTATAATCCCCAACAAAATGGTGTATCTAAACGTAAGAACAAAAGCATAATGGAAGCTGTGAAGACTATGATCCATGATCAGGATCTTCCTATGTGTTTATGGGCCGAAGCAGCAATGGCAGCTGTATATGTGCAGAATCGATTGTCTCATAGTGCACCTGGGCTCAAGACACCGAAAGAGATGTTCACTAGAAAGAAGACAGATGTAAGCCATCTCAAAATATTTGGTTGTCCAGTGTTTATTCATATACCTAAAGAAAAGAGAAACAAGCTGGACCCTTCAGGAAAGAAGGGAATATTTGTGGGATACAATGAGGTCTCCAAGGCCTTCAGACTCTATATACCAGGTCACCATCACATTGAGATCAGCAAGGATGTGACCTTTGATGAAGATGCAATATTGAATATTTCTTCCATGTCTCCCAGGTGTGTATAAGGTGGCAACATTTTTGGCGTTGCTGCCGGGGATAAATCTTTCTATTCCCGGAGTGCGACTTTTGTTTTACTTTTTGCTTTTTGCTTTGTTTGATGCTTCTTCTTTGCCTAGAATAAACTTGATCATCTGACGACTCCACTTCAAAAATAATTTGACAAAGTATTCTACAAAGAGGAACTCACGATTTGCTTAGCTTCATCCTCGAACCCGAAGGTGTTTTCGAAGGAGGCTAGCCAAGCTTTCCTCTCAACAGGATCCTTATTAATTTTTGGGTCCCAGTCCATTTCTGTTAGACTTTTTGCCTTTTTAATAAATCTAGTTTAGAAATGGATGATCTTTATAAACCTATTGAATTTTCTGTAATAAAAGGTTATCCACATGTGATTCCAGAAAAAAAATTAAAATTTTTCTTTGTTTTCAAAGTAATAATATTGTTGATGCAAGACGTCATGTTAAGAAGGTTTCCCTTTGCTTTAATAAATAGTGTTGCAATGCCTTATATGAAGATGTGGGAATGAAATTGTTTGTCTTATCTTTTGATGACGATGATCTTGATTGGTCTACAGAACTTAAGGGTAAATAGGTTAGTACTTACAATGAGTTGATTGATGCTTTTATGGAAAAATGAAAGGAGAAGAAACCTCCAAATATGAAAACAATCAATTCAAATGTTAAGAATGATGCTTCACCAGATTCTAATCAAAAGCTTAAAGAAGTCATTCAAGCTATGGAATTTATCTATACAAAATAGTTAAAGGCCATGGAAGCTCGCCTTGCAGAAGCAGGAGCTTCTATCAAGTATTCAGACCCTATAAAGCCAGAGCTTCACAGTGAACAAGAAAGGGAATTTCATCTGGAAATTTCGAAAGACGAGTCATTAACTGGTCATGAGGAAACAAAGGATTTTGACATTGAAATGATTGAATATCCAAATGTCAGATCCCCACCCTCCTCCCAAGGAATCCATCTCCTCAGAGAAGATCTTCAACAATTATTATGAACCTGAAATGATCAGTGAAGCAGAGATCTTGACAGTCCCAGTTCCAATCTCTCATCCCTCAAAAGAATTAAAAATAGATAATAAGAAAATGGAAGACAACTCCAGTTTATCAATGTCAAATCATTATGAGTAGTGTTTGGGCTTCCACCATGATAGTCCAATGCAAAGATTCATCAAAACTTTGCAAGACTTTCCAGACTTCAATGTTTCGTTGAATAATATGAACATGTTTCTTGGGTGGTCTCATGTTAGATCTAGAGTTCATGTTTTAATTTTATCATCTTAAACTAGATCTAGCTCAAGAAACATCAATTTTAGCAAGTAATTTACTTCGAAATTTTTAGAGGCTAAAGTTTTAGTTGTTTCAAAGAGATTTCAATTCCATATTTGGCAATTACAGTGCCCTTTATATTGTTGTTTTAAAACAACAAAAAAAGATCCTAAGGAGACAAGCTCTTTAGTTTGCACTTCTTAGTTCATTTTTGCTCATTTTATGCTAGTTTACTTAGTCAATTTTGGGGCTTTCCTACTAATAACCCAACACACTTCCAAAGTGTTTTTGGGCATCTTTTGTCATTGTTTGTTTGTTGATTTGTGCAGGTTGATGAACAAATAAGAGGAAGTTATGTCTGTTGTGGGCAGACTTGGAGCATCTGGGACCCCCAGGGGCACCCCTTTTCTTCAATAAGTATTTTGTAAACATTGTAAAGACTTGTGACCCCCCTAATGAATGGTCACAAGTCACTCCCATAAAGAGTTGTGTAAGTTCTTTAATAAAATCAATGGGGCTACAAGCTCTCACTCTTCATCCCCCTTGGGGGAACGATGTTTTTGGTGATTGTCTCAATTTTTTGCAAATTTTAGCTTAGATTCAAATTTCATAACTAAAGATAAGCTAAAGTAATCTTTCAATTCTTCACAAAGCACTGCAATTTTCACATAGATTAGATTTCATGTTGGAAAGTAAAATCTTTAATTGCTAGTTAGTTTTATTTCTTGCAATTTCAAGTTGGAAAATAAACCATCCCCTCAGCTCCTCGAAAGAGGCCTGGTTAGTGTGGATTAGTAATTAGTCTCACATTTCAATTTTAGTTATTTACTTCTTGTTTAAAATAAACAAATTTCCCTCGCCTCTCAGTCTACAGGTTATGCTAGAGATGTTGAGGTTCTCATGCACTCTACAGCGACCACATGTCCCCGAGTTGGAGCCATATGTTATCCTCCACTTTTTAGGGATAACTAGGAGATCATGTCTTGAGGCCCACAGGTCCTAGACATGGAGTACCGAGAGAAGGATTGACCTGAGCATGGCCCTGGCCCACCTTTTCTTCTTTTTTTGCAGTAGCATCCATCACCATTGGCTTGGTCCTGTATCAGAAAGGGTTCTTGCTCCATCCGGTAATTGGTCCAGGTATCATGGTATGTGTCACTTTTGATCACTAAAACCTTTTAATATATGCATCTAATTCCTTTTGATTCTAACAATTGCTTGGATCTTCTATTTGCCCACTTGACCATGTCTGGGGGGATTGACAGGGTGTCCTAGCAAGCCTTTTTCCATAGGTTTTGGTTTTCTACTGGAGGGGACTTCTGAAAAGCCATCGTTCGCTCCCATCATAACACCACTATTTCATCTTATTTCCCGCTCACTTGTCCCACTCCCCTTGTCCGAGCATTAGGTTGACCTATTTTCAGGATTGCACCTTATCTCGTGGGAAGAAGGGGCTAAAGGCCCAAAAGGTAAAAGTAAGCTGGTAAAAGATAAAAGCCTAAGAATAAAACCTCGAAGATGCTTCGCCCAGGGATCCCCGAGAAAGAAATAAAAGGCTTCTCAGCAAGAAACAAGAGGGACCCGAAAAATAATAAAACAAGACCTAGTCAGAGGATAGGGGGTCTCATCACAAACCAGCCTATTAGGTCCATGGGTACCTAGCAGTATGACATTACCACCAACTGGTTACCATGTCAAGGCAGTGACTCTTGGCTGCATGGCCAAGGGAAAGGGGGTCTCATCACGATCCACTCTTTCATTTCTGTGAGAGTACTTTTGGGCAACGCTGCCACCACTGGTCACCACACCAGGGCAATGTCCCCTGATTAGCTCTTGAAAAAAAAAAAAAAGCAATAAAAGAATAAAGGCAAGAATGGGCTTAGAAAGAGTGCATCTATGACAGGTACATCTCGCCTTCCATAAAGGCACCCACAGATAACAAATTGCATCCTTGGACCTCACGGCACCCACATGCTTGGACTTCCCTTAACCACATCACCCATTCACATGGTTTTGATGAGGTTTTCTTCTAGGAACTCACCCTTTCCAATGGACACTAGCCCAATAGAACGTTTTGTCTTTTCCTCCAGATTTGTATAGCAGGCTTGTGTAATGTCTTTGAGCTATTGACAGATGTATTAGAGATTTTATGCATATGTTTAATAATATTAATGATGAGATATGATCGACATTGGTATGATCCCTGTGACTGATGAGCCTGTTATCGCTCAGTTTGTAGGATAGGTTTAAGTAGCTTGAAGGAAAGGCTCAAACTGGCGTAACAGGAGCTTTCCCACCCACTGTCACCTCGATGGGGAGCTCTTTCTATTTAGGGTGGCTAATCCCAAGGGAGACGTCCCTAGTAATCTGGGGTTCTGAAAGGTCTTAAAGTTCAAAGTATCCAGATGAGGGTTTCCTTTCACAGATTACTGCCAAAGAGATAGTCAAGAAGGTATTCCACTGACAAGGGCACCTGTTTGCGAGACAAGACAAATAAACTAAAATGTGCAAGCAGTGGTTAGTACTTCAATTGCTAATGACTCTCTTGAATACATACACATGAGCAATAATAAATGTAATTATTGACGAAGTCAATGATTGCAAATAAAGACAAAAGGCTTATAATACTTCTTCAATAAATACAAAATGATACTTGCATTCAATGTATAAAATCAATCCTTATATTATCAAAATGCTTTAAATAAGCTCATATATAAATATTGTTGCTGCGTCACT
>SNQJ01S0018059.1:207280-232299 GCA_010110895.2 Picea sitchensis | reverse complement strand
AGTTATCCCTAGATATCGGGGATAACAGAGCCCATGGAGGGTGTGGCTTTTGATGTTCAGGACCATGCCTGACGAATAGATACCATTTGGACCGATACACATGGGGAGATGATCAGTTCGAACCTCCATGGGGCTGAAGAGCCCACTAGATGGATGCTGAGACCCCATTAGGGGGCTGAGACAGGGCAGAGGATGATCAAAGACTTTCTACGAGAGAAGAAGAGAATGTTCCACCAGAGGCACCCCGACACTACTTAGCCTAGGGGGATTGACCCACTTTCAGAGGGACATTGTCTCTAGATGGCCCAAGACATCACCAAGAGGCTTATGACATCATCATGAGCATGTTGGCAGATGGACAGGGCAGTTGGCACGTGTCGCAGCTTGGAGGAGCCCAATGAGGGCTAACGTCTTGCTTAAGGAGGCTACATTTGCCCTGATAGGGGCTAACGTCACCCTAGGAAGGGGTGACATATTACCTTTTTGCTTGATTAGGGTTTTAGTCTAGCATTTAATGTAAAAACAGTATAATTTTGATATTATGGCCTTTTCGACGTTTTTATGACCTAAAAAGTAAATTAGGTCATTGATATAGTATATATTGAGGATTTTGATCCTCATTTTATCATCATCACTCATTCACTCCATAAAGAGATCTGAAATTTGCGCCCTATTTGGGTATTCGGCTGATTTAAGTGAGGTGCACTTGTTGAAGGAAGACTTTTTGGCATTCTATGGTGTTTCTCTTGAAGGAAGGTGTTACAACTAGGGTTTGCATGGTTATTTCTTGATGAATTGTAAGTATTTTTCTGCTAAACTTCTTGAATGAATGGTTGTAGCTTAATTTCTTGCATATATTTATGAATTTTGCTGAATCAAAACCCTAGGTGACAAGCACACATGTAGGTCCTTGTCTAATGTCCCTTGATAGAGAAGCTTTCACCCATTGAAGAAGACGAAGAGAGCCTAGCCGTAGCTACTCTCTTTTTTCTTCCTCTCCCTTGCTAGCAGTACCATTTTGAATTCAAGAGGAAGAAGACATCCCAGGCCTACGTTATCTGCACTTACGGCCGTTTTTCTTTTAGGGTTTTATGAAAGATCCTTGCTATAGCAACACTCTCCCTCATTAAGCCTTCTTGTCTAGATTTTGTGCTTCATCTGTGCTAGTCGTTTTTCCAAATTGACCTAAGGAAGGGGGAGAGAGCACGGGGACTTGCTATAGAGACACCGGAGTCAACCTCTCTCCCCTAGGTTTTTCATTCTGACGCCTTGCCATAGCAGCACTTCAGAACTCTTCCCTCTATTCCTTAGCCTTCCTCCTTCAACCTTTGTCTCCTCCTTTTTTTTGACTCCATTTTACCCTAAGGCATTGATCTAAAGTCCTCCAACGTTAAAGTAAAACCTGATTACACACACTCAAAACTCTTTGAATTTCAAACCCTAACTACTCTAACCCTAAACCTAACTAACTCACTAACCCTAAGTTGCTTAGGTCATCATTGGTTATTTCATCTTTAGAGCAACAACATTTTGTTTTAAGAGCAATTGAATGGTGGTTTAGGCATTAATTGAATAAGGTGTTGATTGGTTGCATTGAATGCCATTTTTTTCCAACATTTATTGGTGAAGTGTTATATCTTTTCATTGCTATTGATAAACATTGAATTCGTCAACATTTATTGCCATAATTGCTTATATATGTTCTATCAGATGTTCATATGAAGTACTAACCCATTGAATACACTTCCACATACTAGTTTTTTCTTGCTCTGTTCCAAGCAGGTACACTTCTTTGGGAGTTTTACTATATTATTGGATGTTTAGCCGAGAACATCTGTTTGGTGTTGATCTGTGAGGGGGGAAATCTCATATTTGTCTTATTAGTCTCTTGCCTCTTCAAAGCCTCAGGTCACTGGGGACGTCTCCCCTAGACCTAACCTCCCTAAAGAGAAAGAGCCTTCCCATCGTGGTGACATTGGGTGGGAAAGGTTCTTGTTTCGCCAGTTTGACCTACTATCATTCAGCCTTTATCCCTTCTACAAACTGTGCGATAACAAAACTCATGCCTCCCAAAAGGAAATGGAGCACAGCTTTCTCAAACATCAATGATGACTTAAACTTCTCAAGACAACATGAACCATCTAAGGGTTTGGGCATGGCCACTCATAAAAAACCTAATTTTGAAGATTCCTTGTTTGTCTTGAACACACCAATGTTAGAAAATCAAGATATGAGTGAAACCAATAGGGATTCGAAAAATAGGTCTGAAGAGCCCCGGGTACATAGTGGAACCAATTTAAGCGCTAGTATGTCCTGTATCTTGCAAAGGGTTAAAAGGATTCGTGAGATGTTGAAAATTTATTTTCTAACAAAGCAAGACCCGGATGACCAATTTTCTTTTGAGGGGATTCCCACACTATTAGAAACCGATCATTTTGAGAAAGACGAGCAAACACACTCTTCTTTATTAATAGATGATCTTGGACCTAGTGAATATAATCCGGTGGATCCTTACTTGTTTCAAGATTGCCCCATTTTTCCCTTAACAAAAGAAGATACAAATTGGGGTGATTATCCCGATGATACCTCTGATGTCTCTAAAGATTGCGATGAAGATGGCTATCTAGTACAAAGAGTAGTTGGTTTCGTTGAATGGAACGAAAATGTTTTCAAGGACATAGAAGTCCCAAACACCTTAAAACCTACCAACATTGTGGATGAAAACCCTTGGTGTTTTCAATGCAGTGAAGCACATTGGGAACATGGATGTCCTTACAGTGATAGTGGCCATCAACAAGTGAACAATATAGGCCACATCATAGAAGGCCCTCAGATAAATATCACGGTTGAAGAACATCAAGAGGCCATAAAAGAAGCAGCCAAGAAGGCCAGAATGGCGGTAATAAACAGCCTAGACAAGGAATCAAAAGAAAAATTGAAGAAACAAGAGTTCCAGGTGTATAGAAGAAAGAAACTAAGCCAATCTAACACTGAAGAAACAAAACCCCCATCCTTGGATGTGCTTCTTCCTAAAACATCCAAGACTAAAAGGGTTGACTTGAACTTTGACTTTGAAGGGGCACTATCCAAGATGCATGTAACCATTCCCCTGAAAGAATTCATTAAGGTGCCATCGGTCAAAGAGCATTGTGACAATTTCTTTCAAGGATCAAATGGACCCATGGACCCCCCTATCATGTTGCAAGCCGATCACTTCAGGGTAGAATATAGTGAAAATCCTCCCTTCTTCATGACTTTAATAATGAACAAAAAGAGCCTCAGCAACTGGATGTTGGATACAGGGGCAGGTGCCAACATAATGTCCTTTAAAGTCATGCAACAAGAAGGTTTGAAAGTCACACGGCCTTACAGGAATGTGTGTGGTCAAACAAAGAGAGTCAAAGGAATAATTGAAGACATGCTGAGAATGTATGTGATGGATAAGCCATCTAAGTGGGAAGATTACTTACACTTGGTTGAGTTTGCATATAACAAGGGGTATCAAGCTTCATTGAGAATGAGCCCATTTGCATCCTTGTATGGTAGGAAATGCAATACTCCATTGAGCTGGGACAACCCAGCTAATAGAGTGGTACTTGGGCTGGAGATGCTCAAGGACATAGAAGACCAAGTGGTCAAGATTAAGCAGAATTTAAAGGCAGATCGGGATAGACAGAAAGTTTATGCAGACAAGAACAGGACAGACAGAGAATTTAGAGTAGGGGAGCATGTACTTTTGAATGTGAAGCCCAAGAAGAGCTCTTTGAAATTGGGTAGTTGTACAAAGATGGTAGCCAGATTATGTGGTCCATTTGAAATATTGGAGAGAATAGGGCCAATTACATGCATGCTTGCATTGTCTGCTTCCATGAATGTGCAAAATGTATTTCATGTATCTTTACTAAAGAAATATGTACATGATCCTAACCATGTTATTGATTGGCATATGATTCAGGTTGAGATGGAGGGAGACTTTCAGGTTCAGTCAATACGGGTATTGGAAAGAAAGGTAAAAGTGCTCCGGAATTGAGTTATAGCACTGGTAAAAGTTCAATGGACCTGCTACAGTCCTGAAGATGCTACCTAGGAGCATGAAGATGTAGTGCGTACAAAGAGTACCCGCAACTTTTTGAATAAATTTGAGATTTCGATCTCTATTTTGTATATGCACAGAGGACAGTGCCAAAATAAGGGGGAGGGGATGTAACACCCCAGGTTTTGAACCCCCATTTTAAATAATGTATTGTTACAATGTTGAGAGGCTAGAGTGCCCAAACAATTATTAAAAGGCTAGTGTGCCCAAGACATGTAATGTTTTGATCATTATTAATAATAAACACATCGTTAGCTGCTAGACGGACAAGGACTAGAGTTATAGGGGGCTATGATTCCACGAGAGAGGGGGCTTGAGGGGCTAAGTGTTTATTCCTATTCTAATTATTGTTTTGTCTAAGGGAGGGGATCGGTTACGTCAGCTTCTTGGGGAAGGCCAGGAGGTTCTTGATTTCCCCACGAAGTTACTTAAACCTGCCTCTGGTCTAATGGGGGGGTTCAACTACTGGATTGTTCGTTGATTTCCTGTACATTCACTCATTTTCACCTCACGCACTCCCATGCATGCACTTCCATGCACCCCCTAACCCATCCATTGATCCATCCTCATCCTCGTCTTGTCTTGGGATAGGGAACCGAGCTGCTAAATAATTAGCCATGAGATAGTTGGTTGTATTGGTCGCTGGTGTGATATAGTCATGACCTGGGGCCTACATGTCTGAAATGTATTGGCATGTGCCTTGTTTTTCTCACAACTGCGAGTCCTGAGAGTTCCAGCATTGAGATTCTGGACCAGCTGTGCTGGAGGTCCTGGCAGGAAGGAGAAGGATTGCCTGAGGGACTGCATGGAAGAGAAGGGTGTAGGTCCATTCTCTCAGGTGGCACAGGCTGGGTAGAAGAGAGTTGGGTACTTGGAATGTTAGAAGTAACACTCTGGAACCGTCTTTGTGGATTCATAGCCCTGGCTCAGTGGTGACACTATTGTTGAGATTTGGAGCAGTGGTGTCTACGATGGGGTAGAACGTCCTTGTTCTACAGCCAGTTGGTGTCATCTTTCATAAAGATAAGTGCTCTCTTTTGTGATATTATTATCTGTGTATGAATATATTCCGCTGTGTATTTAATTATCGTTTAACTAAATCTTAGATTATGCATGCTTGCTGGATATTGTTGTGCATGTCGTTAAATCTTTTTCTTTTATGCATCCTTATATTTTAAAAAGGTATCGATAAAAGACAAAAGTCAAAGGGTGGTCTTGAAGGTAGCGTCCCCCGGCCTATGGGTGGCTGGGGATGTTACAACATCTCTCTAGTTCGAAAGAGAACTGAGAAACAAACTTTCTTTGGGTGCACGAAGTTGTTGGCAGCGTTTTCAGTCCAAGCTGATAAGCGGGGTTACAGAGAAGACGAGTGACTGAGAAAGTCCTCGTTGCAAACCCCCTTGCTTGGTAAAGAGAAAATCATTTTTCCAAATTCCTGTGGGAGGAGGAGAGTGGCATTCGTCCCTGACTGTCGCTGAACAAGAAGGAAGAGTCACTGTCAATGCATCATGATCTAGATAGGGGGTGGCCAGCGGTAAATCCGTCCAGGAGTAGTTGTGTCTACGGTTGGGTGGAAAAGGGAACCCCTCTTAGCGGTTTCTTCACCATCTGGTTTTCTTGATAAGTATTCTTACACCTACATACTAGACTTGAAATGATGGTTGAATGTCTATGTCTATGACTAAAATTTGTATTGTATGATTAATGTAGAAATTCTCATTATTTGTCTATGAACCATTGCATTTGAATGGTTTCAGTTTGCTTCAGCTTAGCAGCAGGAGAGCTATGAGAAGTGGGTCTGTAAATAAATCTAAGAATACGTTTCCAATTTCTATACTAGTTGGAAAATCCTTAAGGGAATTTTCCCAATGGTTTCTTTTATAACGTAAAAGTTGGGGTAGACTTCTCTAGAACACCTCGGTCCTGTCGACCCCTCGAATTTACCTTCGCGTGTCACTAAAATCGAGCTCTGTGGAAGGAGGGTGCCTCCTTCAAACCCTTCATCGGTGTGACCGAGGGCTCGTGTCCACGGCTCCAACCAAACCGCAACTAAGAGTTAAGCGTGCAGCACTGAGACTTGTTAGAGGATTCATATGACCAAGACCTGGGAACCCTTCTCTAAGACTCAAAGGAGAGAAGCCATTTTTGGCTTCGAAACTACGGGAGGTCGTAGCTCTGGGATGCTATGACTTTACAACCTTCGAAGCCAACAGAAGGCAACCTGCTGGTGCGATTACCGACGAAGTTGAAAGACATATGACGGTTTCCTTAACCGCGACCATGGGATCTGTCCCATCGTTAAACCCTAATCCACTTCTTGGTCGTGAAGTGATGAGAACCGTAGATCCAAGGACATTCAAGATCTTCCCTGACCGTTGGATCTACGTCATGGTCAATCTGGCGTTGACCACTCCGAATGAAATGGAGTGTTAATAGGAAGGAACCCCCGAATGCCAAACTCGCAAAGTGATGAGGACCGTAGATCTAGGGACGCTTCGAGATTTTCCCTGACCGTTGGATCTACGTCTTGGTCATCTCGGCACTGACCACTCCGGAAGTAAAAAGGAAATCACACAACGGAAACCCCCGAACATCGAAGTCATGAAGCGACGAGGACTGTCAATCCGAGGATGCGTCGGGATCCCTTCTGATCGTTGGATCTAGACTGTGGTCATCCCGATGTTGACCACGAGAGGAAACTAGACAGCCAAACCCCCGAATGTCAAAGTCGCGAAACAAAGGAGACCGTAGATCTATGGATCTATGTGGACCTATCTAGACCGTAAGATAGAAGGGGTGTTGGGAGGTCGCTGGCAGGAGTTTGGGCTTTGGAGCTCTGAGCGATTTCGCAGGAAGGAGAAGCTAGAAACTCATGGAGGTTGTCAGCCCGAAGTGACGTGGTACTCTGACGTCACCTAGGGTGACATGGACTCATGATCAGCATGCCACATGTCACCTTGATTCGCACTCTTTACAGACCCTATGTGCCCATTAGAACGTGACACGTGTCACCGATTGATGGGGGCATGTGTCATCTCTGCCCTTGCCACAAGTCATCCCCTTCATGCATGCTCGCTTGGCCTAAAAGTTGATGGAGTACCCAGAACCGCCGAGAGTTCAGGACTTCAGGAACTTGGGATGCTAGGGTTAATTTGGTCAAAGGCCAGCACCCACCTGTTCTTGCCTCTGGATTTAAAGCATCACCACGTATAAGTTTGAAACCTTCGAGAGTTCGGGAATTCGGGACTCGAGGTTTGGAGTGGTGTGATTGGATGAGTCAAAACGGGTCGAAGGCCCGGATCTACTTTCCTGCTCCTGCAAGCTATCGAATAATTTAAATATAATTAATTCAATGAAAAGGGACCCTCTTCGAGACTCCAACATCCAGGAGATTTAGGAGGAATTTTGCCGAAGTCCAAAGACTTAAGCACTAATTAATATTAATGAATCCAAGCACCTTGGAGATTTCGTAAAGAGTGGGATTTCACTGTGTTAATGGTTAATTAACCTAGTAGACCTATAGGAGCTAAACAAATGTCAACTCTAGGTTGGAAGAGTCTTTGTATACTATGATGATGTGTAGTGTCGGGTGATATGGAGCCACGTGGCTGTAAGGCACTATAGTTAATGAAGGCCTAAATAACCTCGAAAGGCCAGAACTTGCAATCCAAATCTCGGATTTGAGCAAGGTAGTAGTCGTTGGAAATCTCTTGTCGAACAGAAGATTGAGAAAAAAGGATTTGAGATGATTGAGAAAAGATAAATTTTGATGCCTCATCTCGTAAGAAGGTACTTCAGGGGTCGGGTGTGTTACAAAGTGGTATCAGAGCAAGGTTACAACACTTAGCCCACTTGGGCTCATGAATGAGTCGCATAAAAAAAAATCTTATTAGGGAACTTTTAAAGGTAACACCCTATCTTACCCCCTTTCAAAAGAAACCTATTTAAACCACTGCTGAAGAGAGGAATGAGACCTTTTGTTATTGTTATATATTTTGAAAGTTTGAACTGTGTGTTGCTAGTGTTCCACATAAATAAGTTGACTTCACTTTACAAATTGTATGTGTTGTTCATAAACTAGAAGACAATTAACTAACAGAAAATGTTTTATCAACACTCAAGCAGTCAATGCACAACAAGAAAACTATAGCGTAAAGGATGGTGACACCATGAGTTGGGGGAAACCTCCCACAATAGAGAAGAAGAATCTGATGAGAGGAGGGTGGTGGAAACCCCTCCGGTTTTGGCTAAAACCGTAAGAAGCCTCATGGAGGAATTACAGAGTTGTAAGGCTAACAATGAAAGGTTGATAAAAGAACAGGAAAAGCAAACCGAAATTAACGCAGTCCTACTGTAAAGCCTATCAAATATACAAAGGTAGCTGCAACATGGACCAACAACCAATCAGGGGGACAGACATCATACAAAGAAAACTCAAAGTCCACCTGAGATACAAAAGAATGGTCCTGAAAGTGGCCACACAAGGAGGAGCACCTCAAAGAATGCCCAACATGGAGCCAAGATGCACTCAACGGAAGAATCCTCTGGTGAGGAAGCTGACAACTCCAAGGAATCTTCTAGTAGAAAAACTAGTTCACATTCCCAGAGGAGAAGAAAAAAGAGGAAACATTTCAAGAGCCATGACCCTGAAGAGTTTAAGAAAGCCAAACCACCCACCTTCGATGGAGAAATTAAAAAGGGGGAAGAAGTAGAAGTTTGGCTACTAGGCTTGAAGAAGTACTTCAGATTCCATGACTACTCTGAAAACTTAAAGGCTCGAATATCCATTTTCAACTTGAATGGAAAGGCCTCCATTTGGTGGGAGGACCTTAGGAATGTTAAAGGAATCCATGAGAAGGACTTAGCATGGAAACAATCCAAGAAGTACTTCAAGAATAAGTATCTTTTGGAAAAATACTTTCATGGAAAAACCAAGGAGTTCTATGAACTCAAACTAGGGCAACTCACAATAGATGAATATATCAACAAATTTCTTGAGTTGATAAGATATGTGCCCTACATAAAGGATGAAAAGGTAAAGATGCAAGGATTTATTAATGGACTGCCTTAGTCCTTCTGGGACAAAATTGAATTTGATGAACCAAAGACCCTAGAAGATATTATCTGAAAGGCAAGGTGTTGCTATGAGCAATTCAAGAATAAGGCAAAACCTCATGATGACTGGAAGAACAAAAGTAATTCGGGATTCAAGAAGAAGGTGTTTAAATCCTCAATATTTAAGAACCATGGGAAAATTTCTCAAATGAGCCTTCCTCTCGAAATTGCAATCAGCAAAATTTCAGCAGAATTTCCCTCTCGGAGTGGTAATAAACCCTTTGGATCAGCCTCAAGTAAGACTGATAACACAAAGAGAGAACCCTTGAAATGTTGGGCTTGTGGAGAAGAAAATCTGTTGAGGCATTGTCTACATAGGCAATAGAACAATAGGGGGGTCTACAACGTCAAAGAGGCTACCACAGTCAATGATGTGGCTAGGAGCATGCCACAAATTTATGCAGCTTTGGATAATAGACAAGCTGACCACCAATATTCAGTGGTGGAGATGGAAGGTATTATTGCCAGCAATCTAGTTTCCATTTTAATTGACCCTGATTCTAATCTAATTTATGTTGCCCCTCAAACTATTGAGAAATGTAATTTGCAACAGGAAAAACATGTTAAATCATGGCTGGTACAACTAGCCACTATAACCACAATAAAGGTAACAGAGGTCATACCAACATACCAATTCATTATGAATGTATTACCCACACAAGAAACCCTAAACATGCATGCTCCCTTTAGGATCCTATGACCTCCTGATTGGAATGGACTAGTTGGCTGCCCATAAAACCAAGTTCGACTGTTACAATAAAACTTTGGAGTGTGAAGATGAAGGGAGAAAAATAACCCCACAAGGAATTCAAAATCCTGTCTCAATGAGACAAATATCATCCCTTCAAGTGAAGAAGTATGGTAGAAAATGATGTCCTTCGTATGCAATACAAGTGTTGAAATCTGTTGAGAACAATAAACCAAGCTTAGAGGCCCATCCCATTATATTTTTTCAGAAGAGTTACCAGGTCTACTTCCAAAAAGAGATATTGACTTTTCAATAGAACTTGTACCAGGAGCGGTGCCAGTGTCTAAAACACCCTATAGAATGAGTACACCAGAGCTAGTTGAGCTCAAAATACAGCTAAAGGAGATGTTGGAAAAAAGCTACAATTGTCCTAGTGTGTCTCCCTGGGCAGGACCATCCTTGTTTGTGAAAAAGAAGGATGGCACACTCAGGTTGTGCATAGACTATAGATAACTCAATAAGATGACTATTAAGAATAAGTATCCCTTACCAAGGATCGATGACTGTTTTGGCCAATTAAGGACAAGATATGGGCACTATGAATTTGTGGTGGTGCCATTTGGGCTTACCAATGCACCAACCACTTTTATGTGCTTAATGAATAATGTACTGAGTAAGTTCCTGGATAGATTTGTGTTCGTTTTCATTGATGATATCCTAATCTATTCTAAGAGTAGGGAAGAACATGAAGAACATCTCAAGTTAGTGCTTCAATTACAAGACAACATCAGCTCTATGCTAAATTTAGTAAGTGTGACTTTTTCCAAAAACAAGTCCATCACTTAGGCCATGTTATTTCTGAAGGAGTGGCAGTTGATCCTGACAAGATCAAATCCATTATGGATTGGCCTACCTCAAAGGATGTGTCTGATATAAGATCCTTTATGGGCCTAGCAGGATACTATAGAAGATTCATAAAGGGATTCTCCAAGATCGGTTGCCCAATTACCTCCCTTCAGAAAAAGGGAGTTAAATTCATGTGGACATCAGAATGTGAAGAGATTCCAAGAGCTGAAATTCCTTCTAACCAATGCACCTATGTTGAAGATTGCAGACCCTAACAAGGACTTCCTTGAGTGTACAGAGGCCTGCAAGGAAGGGCTCAGAGGAGTCCTTATGCAAGAAGGACATGTGATTTGCTACGAATCCAGAAAATTGAATGAGCATGAAATCAATTACGTGACCTACGATCTAGAATTGGCTGTCATAGTACATACTTTAAAAATGTGGAGGCATTACCTCCTAGGCAAGAGATTTGTACTTATGACAGACCATAGTGGGTTGAGAGATATGTTCAATCAACCAAAACTCAATTCTAGACAAGCTAGATGGATGGCTCTCCTTACTAAGTTTGATTTTGAAATCAAACATATCAAAGGGAAAGAAAATAGGGTGGTTGATGCCCTTAGTAGAAGAATGAAAGTAATTCACCTGGTAGTTGTAAGCACCTGTGAATCAAACGTCAACGAGAGTCTCAAAAGTGCATAAGAAATAGATGTAATTTTCAAAACTATGAAATCATACTTAGAGCAAGAGCCCACAGGGCTAAAAAATGAGGGTTATCAATTGTTCAATGATGGCATGCTAACTTACAAAGGTAGGTTGTATATTCCAAATTGTGGCGACTTGAAGAGGTTCATAATGGATGAACTACCCAAAAACCATACATCGGTCATCCTGGTTATTAGAAAATAATCACAGCTACTAGGAAGCTATTTTATTGGCCCAGACTGAAAAAGGACATAGCTGATTATTTAGCTAAGTGTCTAGAATGTCACTAGGTTAAGGCAGAGCACCGGCATCCAGCAGGGTTGTTGCAACCCCTACCAATCCCAGAATGGAAATGGGAAACCATCTCCAAGGATTTCATCATTGTGTTACCAAAATCAACCAAACAGAATGACGCCATCATGGTAGTTGTGGATAAACTGAGAAAGGTTGCTCACTTTATTCCCGTCAAATCAACTTGCAAGGCAATAGATAATTCCAGTATTTTCATGAAAGAAATATTTAGACTGCATGGCATGCTTAAGGAAATCATATCTGACAGAGATAAGAAATTTACTTCAAACTTTTGGAAATCTCTATTTGTTGGTTTTGAAACTAAATTGCTATTTAGTACAGCCTGTCAACCTCAAACTAATGGGCATACAGAGAGGGTAAACCAAGTGTTAGAGGGCATGCTAAGGATGCATGTAATGCATCAGCCTAAGAAGTGGGAAGACTACCTACCACTAGTAGATTTTGCTTATAACAATGGCTATCAAGAGTCATTAAAGATGAGCCCTTTTAAGGCCCTCTATCCTAGACAATGCAATATTTTAATCAGCTGGAATAACCTAGTAGACAGAATTACAATTGGGCCAGATATGCAAAAGGAAATGGAATAACAAGTAATTCAGATAAAACAAGGGTCGCCTCTCTCACCCCAAAGATCATGTCTCATGCAGAAGTATTTGTCACTGTCACCTAAGCAAGTACATCCCTCATTTTAGTGAAGGGTAGAGATCCAACACAAGGGCGGCTTCCCTATCTTGGTTTCTTGATTAGCTACGGTCAAGCTTAAGGAAAAGGTCAAGATGCATTACAAAAATCAAATCAATTGTGCATGTGTGAGGGGTTTTGTTACAACAATCAATATATCAACTAAGATAGAAAAGTAATTAAATGCCCCGAAACACTAGCTACCAAAAGAAAAAGAAAAGTTGTAAATAAACTTGAATAAAAGATACAATACTTCATCATGTAACAAGATTATAACAACACTAATAAATCAGTACTAAAATCAACAGTGATGCCATGGAAGATATCCCAAGTATCAAGTAAAAGACTAACAACCCATAAACCAACAATTGCTTGAATGAAAGACCATTAAACTATACTAAATAGATGCAAGATAGTAAGCCCTAATGACTGAAAATGCTATTATTGCAAAATTAATGATGTTAGATGATGATTCTAAGTTAAGATGCAAGGCATTAAGCTAGGGATGACAACCAATAAAAATGCAATTCAATTAATCCTAAGCTAACAAAAGACATTGAGAGAGAAGAAATTTAAACTTGGGTTTATCACTTGCAACAAGAGAAAGATTAGTGCCTTCTTAAATCCTTGGGCATATGAAGTCAATGCAACCTTCAAGGAGGACAAAAGGCAAAAAAAACTCAAGAGTTAGACTCTAGGGGAATGTACAACCACAATCCCTAGGTTTAATCCTTTAGGAAAACATGTTAGGGTGTGTTACACCCATTTTGTGGATAACTAAGGAGATTGTGTCTCGAGGCCCTCAGGTTGGAGATATGGAGTACAGAGAGACTACATGACCAGCAGTATCCTTTTGCATAGATGAAGACCCTTCTCACCACGACAGAGGCCGCATATTTTCAGATGGCATCCACCACATCAGCGAGTTTCAGGAAGGCAGTGGGACTTGCTCCATGAACTTCAAGTCAGTATTATGGTGAGCATCATTTCAATATTTAAGGCATTTGAGTATGTTGCATCTTAGATTGCTCTAACTTTTATGATATATTCTCTTACATTATGCCTTTCTCCCTGCTACTAGGAACTCCCTTAAAGATCCATCATACCGTTCTCGATCATACTTACCACTTTCCATCACTATTCCCCCCCATTTCCTTATCTCTTGGTATTTTAGGGTGTATTGACCCGAGAAAAGGTTGTCCCTCATTCTCTGGGAAGAAGGGGCTGAAGAACCAAAGGGATTGATGTTGGGTAAAAGATAAAAGCCTATGTATGAACCTTCTAGATTGTTCGCCTAGGGATCACCCAAGAAAGCAATGAAACGCTTATCTTTGAGTAAACGGGGACCCACAATAAAATATGATTAAAAATGCTTCAAAGCTTAGTTGGATGATAGGAGGTCTCATCACGAGCCGACCTATCATGTCCATTAATATCTAGTGGTATAAAATTACCATCATCTGGTCACCAAGTCAAAGTAATGGCTCTCAGTTGCATGGCTAAGAGAGAGGGGGTCTCATCATGAGCCAACCTTTTCATTTCCACTAGGTGTTTGTGGGTGACATTGCCATTATCTGGACACCACGCGAGGGCAATGGCCTTCAACAATTCCTTAAATTTATGAAAGAATGAAAGAATGGAAAATAATGGGCCAGGAAAAAGTGCATCGTGGATGAAGGTTCCATACACCCTCTACAAAAGGAACCCATGAATGAGACACTACGACTTCTTATATGTCATGAGCCCTATGCCCACTGATTCTTGACCCCACCCAATTCACCCACTATACATGATTAGAGAGGGATTTCTTGGAGACTCCCCTTGACCTAGGGCAAGATCTACCCAATAGGACACCTCATCAACCCTCCCATTTTCAAGCTTGACAAGTCACATAATGTCTTTGAGCACTTGTTTGATATAGTGATCTTTGATGCACATGCTTAGGTGGCTCATTTATTGATTGGATTCACTCATCATGATGTTATGGCTTGACATCCTTGGAGGACATGCTTATTTGTCTTTGTAGGACCTAGTTGGTGGACAGTTTTGCAAGAACAAGCCTAGCTTGGTCTTCCATGGGGCTTGAAGCCCACATGTGGATGCCAAGGGCCCGCGGGCCGGATGAGAAAGATCAAACTTGGAAGACCTTAAAGATGACTTGCACGACATAGCCTAGCCCCCACGCCAAACATTTTTCATAGGAGAGGCAAAACATCACTTCGAGAGGCATGAGGTCACCTAGGGTGGTTAGGGTCTTGGTGGTGAGGTGACATGCATTGACACAAGGACGTTTTGAAGGGATCGTGAAGGAATTCATCTTGATGCTTGACATGTGGCTTTGGGAAGCCTCTTCACTCTCCTCCATCACCAACAACCTCCTTTTAGTGCCAAAACATCCCCTAAAGGGGTGACGTCCTTCTAAAATTAAGGTTTTCTTATGTGCAAAAGCGAATTTTAGATGAATTGTTTAATATTACTTTGTTAAGGGGGAAAGATTAGGGTTGTTGACCCCTAGTCTTGTGGTTTACCCCTAAATATCTGAACAAGTTACCTTGGTGAAATTTTGTATAAAGAAGAGATCATAAGATCTCATTTTAAGATAACTCTCCCTCTTGTGAGAGGCTCTTGGACTGAAATTTTCGCAACACTTGAAGTATTTTTCCTCTTGTGCTATGGAATAATGCTTTCTAGTTATGGTTTGATGATGATGGTGGTGCGCTATCTCTACAAGGTCATTCTCTTTCTTTTGTGGAGGTTTACTTTGGCATGTAAAAGCTTATTCTTGAATGGTATGGTCTTTCTACTTTGTTATTATCATTTGTGATTCAAGTAAAGTTATTTTGTCCAAGGCTAGATAGGGAGTATAACGACATACACCCCTATCCTAGTTTCCACCATAATTGTTAAGCTTTTAAAGTTATTTTTCAAGGGTTTAGTTGAGGAAGTAAGAGGATTAACACCCCTCATCTTCAAAACCTATCTAGGTTGCTTTCCTTGGGAAGTAAGAGGATTTACACCCCCAAAGATTTAGTAACTCTAGCTCTTTCTTTTTGACCCCATTAACCCATAACTAAAGGCACTAGTCCTGCATTGGAGAAACAAAATATTCCATTGGGAAACGTGATTTCTTCAAGTTTTAAATCTCTCTCTTTGGATAATGGTCTTGATGCCCTGGGGATTCTTCCTCCCTTAGGGCGACCTCTTTCTACCACAAATTCTTATTTTTGTACTAACTTTTTTCCTATATCCATTAAGTTACAGAAAACTCTAACCCTAAACGCTAATATCTCACAAACTAATCCTAGACTAACCCTCTTACTTTGCTAGTTTAACCTACTAACCTAGGTACATCTTGTTATCCCCCACTTTTAGGGATAACTAAGGAGATTATGTCTCGAGGCCCATAGGTCCTAGACATGGAGTACCAAGAGCCAGATCGACTTGAGCATCGCCCTTGAGGGCCCATCTTTTCTTCCTTTCAGCACCTCCACTTTGTCAGCAGCAACAACATCCATCACCTCGGGTTGGTCTTGTATCAGAGATGGTTCTTGCTCCATGAGGTAATGAGTCTAGGTATCATGGTATGTGTCACTCTGATCCCCAAAACCTTTGAATATGTGCATCTAGTTATTTTTGTTTCTAACGGTTGTTTGGATCTTATACTTATCCACTTGACCATTTATGGGGGAATGACAGGATGCCCTAGTAAGCCTGTGCCCATAGGTTTTGAGTTGCCACTGGGGGGATTCATGAAAAGCCATCGTCCGCTACCGTCATACTTACCACTTTCCATCTTACTTCCCACTCATCCATCTCATTACATTGGTTCAGGCATTGGGTGGGCCAATCATTTAAGGGTTGTACCTTGCCTTGTGGGAAGAAGGGGCTAAACGCCTAGACGGTAAAAGCAGTTGGCAAAAGATAAAATCCTAAAAATAAAACCTCGAGATGCTTCGCCCAGGGATCCCTGAGAAAGAAGTAAAACGCTTCTCAGTAAGAAACAAGAGGGAAACATAAAATAATAAAACAAGACCTAGTCATAGGATAGGGGGTCTCATCACAAGCCAACCTATTAGGTCCATGGGCACCTAGCAATATGACACTACTAGAAGTTGGTTACCACGCCAGGGTAGTGGCTCTTGGTTGCATGGCCAAGAGAAAGGGGGTCTCATCGCGAGCCAACCTTCCCATTTCCATGAAAGTGCTTGTGGGTAACATTGCCACCACTGGTCACCACACCAGGGCAGTGTCCCCTGATTATCTTCCTAAGAGAAAAAGCAATAAAGAAATAAGAATAAAAGGCATGAATGGGCTTGGAAACATTTGCATCCAGGACAAGTGCAACTCGCCTTTTACAAAGGCACCCACTGGTAAGCCTTCCATTTCCCTGCTATCACTGCACCCCTTGTCAGGACATCCCTTATCCACCTCACCCATTAACATGACATTGCACCCCTTGCCAGGACATCCCTTATCCACCTCACCCATTAACATGACTTGGATTTGGTCTCTTCCGAAAACATCCCTTTTCCAGTGGACACTAGCCCAATAGGATGCCCTGTCACTTCCTCCAAACTTGCCTTGCAAATTTCTATAATGTCTTTGAGCACTTCACTGGGTAAAAGGGGTTTTATGCACATGTTTGATAAAATTGATGATTGGATGTGATTGACATTTCTATGATCCCTGTGACTTATGAGCTCATGTAGGGTGTATTTGTTTATGTGTAGGATCATACGCGACAGACAGGTACCATATTGGACAAGTACACATGGGGAGATGACTAGTTCGAACCTCCATGGGGCTGAAGAGCCCACCAGATGGATGTTGAGACCCCAACAAGGGGCAGAGTTAGGACAGAGGTGTTTGCACTGGAGAAGAGGAGGACGTTCCACAGAGGCACCCTAGCAGAGCCTTACCTAGGGGGATTGTGACCTCTCTGCTGGAACGTTGGCCTTGAAAGGCCCATGATGTCACCCGAGATGCCCATGACATCATCCAGCATTGTGGACGTTTTGGGGAGGCAGTTATGGCAAGTGTGGCAGCTTGGAGAAGCCCAAGGAGGGCTAACGTCTTGCTCCAGGAGGCCAATGCTTCCCTAAAAAGGGATAACGTCACCCTAGAAAGGGCATGACGTCTTACTTTTTCTTGATTAGGTTTTAATTTATGAAATTTAATGTAAATCAGTATTATTTGGTATTTTGGCCTTGTCGGCCTTTTGGTGACCTAAATTTTATTAAGGCCACTTGGTATTGTATAAGTAGAGAGATAAAACCCTCATTTTAAATATCATCTTTCACTCACACTTAGTGAGGTCTGAAATTTGCCCCCTCTAGGGTTTCTGGTGGAAAATTGATGCACACTTGTTTAAGGAGTCTCTTTCTTGGCTATTTTGGCATTTTCTTGGTGGAAGGTTTACAACTAGGGTTATGGTATTGTTTACTTGCATTTGGTTATTATAATTTGTTGGATTAAACCCTAGGGGACAAGCACATGTTGGTTTCCTTGTCTGATGTCCCCACTAAGTTAAGCTAAGAGCCATTTTGATTTGCTGAAGTTATCCTTGCCATAGCAACACTCTACTTCTATTCTTCTAGCCTAGCCACTTTTATTCTTGTCATTGAGCTAAGGAAGGAGGAAAACGCACTTAGGCCTAGGGTTTCTACACCTTAGTGAGTCTTTTTCCCCTAGGGTTTGATTGATGAAGCCATGCCTTAGCAACACTTCATCATTAAACTCTCTTGTCCTTAGCCATAGCATTTATTACTCAAGCTAGTCGTTTTAAATTTACTTTTCAACTAAAGAAGGAGGAGAAAGAACTAAGGTCTAGGGTTTCTACACCTTAGTGAGCCTTTCTCCCCTAGGGTTTCATTGTTGAGGCCTTGCCTTAGAAACACTTCAACATCTAACCCTCTTGTCTTTAGCCCTATCACTATCATTTCGGCCCTTCAACATTTGCAACTATTTTGACTCCATTTTCCCTTATAACGCATTGATCTAATACTTCTTGTGTTGAGTACCCTAATCACACACAACTTCTAAATATTCTTGAACAATCATTAACCACTTCTAACTCTAGCTTAGACTAACATTCACTAACCCTATTATTTCCATTGCCTACTAGTGTTATACTTATACCTTGCAACATTTGTTTATCTTTAAAGCAATTGAATGATTGGCTAAAGTGTTGCTTCTAGTATTGTTGCATTGATAATAAATTGCCATTGCTTATTGTGAAGCTTCATTAGCATTTATTGAAAAGTGATATATATATATATATATATTGTAATCATCGCTAGTTTACATCATTGATTTGCTTCATCAATATTGTCTATCAATTGCTCTTATATCAAAAGTCCTTGATTATATTAAGTACTAACCAGCAAGTGATCTTGCACATGTATAGTTTTCTTGTTGCTTTGTCTCGGGCAGGTACACTTCTTGGTTATTCTGTATGTTTATTGGCTGATTAGCCGGGACTTTCTGATCGGTGGTGACTTGTGAAGGGTAAAACCTATTACTTAGCCATAAGCCTTTGCCTTCTCAAAACTCCAGGTCACCAAGGACGTCTCCCCTAGGCCTTACCTCCCTAAACAAAAAGAGCTATCCTATTGAGGTGATAGTGGTAGGATAGTCTTAGTTTCGCCAGTTTTCCCATCTTCCATCCATCCTTTACTCCAACTACAAACTGTGCGATAACATTTTGGCACCACTGTCGGGGAACACTGAGCCAATTCTCCTCAACATGACACTTTTCGGTAAGCCTTTCCTCAAGAGCCTTTATCTTACAAGCTTACCTAGTGACTCCACTAAGGGTGATTTCCCTTATCTTTTTTATAATTTCAAGCAAATTATCTGGGGACTCCACAAATGACGACCCGTAGCAGGCGCCAGTGCTTACCTCTTTCTACTGTAGTCTCCATTACCTCTACAAACCCTGTTACTTCTGTGAGTTATCCTAGATGGTCTCACCAAGCACTCTTTGGTTCTTTTGACCTAGCTAACATCCAAGGGGGATTACACGACCTACCCAAAGGGGTCGACTTATGGATACCAAGTTTTTCTGGAAAAGGAGTATCCTTCGGTAATTCACATTGGACCCAGTTTTGTGAAAGTTTTGACTTTTATCAAACCGGTCAAGAACACCCTAATGTCTTTATGAGGCTCTTTGCAAGCTCTCTCATTGGGGATGCCAAAACCTGGATTGAGTCTCTCCCGAAAGGAACCATCAAAACTCCTGAAGAACTAGAAGAGCCTTCAAAATAATGTGGTGTAAACAAGAAAATTCACAATCCTTGTACTCTCAGTACATTGATATTTGCAAAGGGTCTAGCGAAAGCATTAGGGATTTCAATGATAGATTCAATCTTCTCCTTAAGAAGCTCCGACCCAACCTAAACTCAGAGGAAACCATCCTCCAACACTATTTGAAGCCTTTGGAAGGAATTTTGCATTTACCCTCAAGGATCGGTCACCCTCAACCTTAGAAGAATCACAAGATTTTGCTTACCAAATTGAGGAAAACTTTAAGTTCGAAGACTCCATCCATCAGATAAACCTTATGCACAATGACGACCCCTGGGGATCTAGTGATGAAGGTATTACAGAAACTGAACCTAACCTTCCGAAAATCCTCGAAGTAAAACCCCTAGTTCTCAAGAGGAAGTTGAGCACGTCCTCTACCAACGTACAAGATGTGCCCCTTTTGTCTCAGCAAAAGGAACCTCCCACGGAAGTAGAGCCCTTTCAATACATCTTTCTTCCACACAAGAATGAAGAGATTGAAGCTTCCTTGCCACAAATTTATAAAGATGATCTTCTTGAAGAAGTTTCTCCTTTTGTCGACCAGGTAGAAAACATCGGATCAAAGTATCGGGAGGTTACACCTTTTTACGTCACTCTCTAAGTCAATGACTCCCTCCTCCATAATTGTGTCTTTCATCTGAGCGCTACAACCAACATCATGACTAAAGAGGTCATGCATCAGTTAGGACTGATCCTTTCACAACCATATACACAAGGAGCTTTTGCAAAGGGGATCATTAAGGATCTAAATGTTGCTTTCAACTCTTTCCCTAGCGCCCCATTTACTATAGACGTGATGGTGGTAGATGCTTTGAGCAATTGGGGCATCATTTTCCACAAAGATATTATAGAACACCTCGCTGGAAGTTTCCAAGACCAAGAATCCAAAGTAGTCATTCCTCACCCTGAATGAGGATTTTTTACCCTCCACAGAGAACACCTTGTAGGATGCTTAATTGAAACCCTCGATGGACCAAATGATCATCTCCTATGTATTAATGATGGCATTGATAACTACTTCGTCCAAGGAGAAAGTTTTGGGGATGATACTATCGAAACACCTGAAGGGATTTGGACTCTAGAATTTGATGGATCTCACTCAAGTTCTGGATCAGGTGTTGGGATTGTCTTAACAGCCCCTTCCCATGACACCTTCTACTACACCTATAGGCTTGAGTATCACTACACAAAAAACATTGCTGAGTACGAAGCAATGATCCTAGGTCTCAACTTAGCAATTGACAAAGGTGTCGAATACTTGAGGGTAAAGGGGGATTCAGACCTCATAGTATCACAAGTGTTGCGAAAATTCGCTACCAAAAAAGAGAAGTTGAAGAGATATCCTGACCTTGCACAATCCATTGCAGAATCCTTCAAGATAATATCAATCAAATCTATTCCTCAAGAAGAAAACCATGTGGCTAATGCCTTGGTTGTTTTTGCCTCTACCTTGCAACCTTGTGATGGTCCACTCCGAGACCTATGCAAAATAAAATTCCTTTTTAGACCTTCTATCCTTGATAATTTGGAACATTGAAAAGTCTTTGAGAATGACGACCAGATCATTATGTTTATGGAAAACAACAAAGAATTCACCGATTCACAAATAAATTTCTTGGCTGATTCCATGAACTTAGAGGTTGTGAATCTTCAGAATAACAACTTGCCTATGGGATGTAGCCCTTTAGAAAACCTCTTTGACAAACATGACGTCTTCAAAAGAAAGAGGCCTAGCAAACAAACAAATGAAGCCCTACAATTCAATATCGGTACAGAAATAGATCCAAGGATGGTCAAGATAGGGAAAGGAACCACTGAGAAGGAAAAAGACGAAATTCTAGACCTCATAAGAGAATTCAAAGATACTTTTTCTTGAAATTACGATGAATTAAAAGCCTATAGGGGTGATGTCATCCAACATGCTATACCCCTGACAGAAGGGGCCAAACCTTTTCGACAAAAACTAAGGCACATCAATCCAAAGTTAGCAAGCTAAACACAAAAGGAGCTCCAAAATATGGTTGATGCTAGTATCATAGCTCCCATCAAATATTCCTCATGAATGTCGAATTTGGTAGTTGTCCGAAAGAAAACCGGTGATATACGTCTGTGTGTTCATTTCCGCAACCTAAACAAATTGTCGTTAAAAGACAACTACCCCCTCCCGAACAAGGAGCATTTGCTACAAAGGGTTACAGGGGCAGGAATGATGTCCATGTTGGATGGATTTTCTAGATACAACCAAGTCTTCCTTAAAAGAGAGGACCAGCTTAAAACGACATTCACAACACCTTGGGGAACATTTATGTATTTGCGAATGTCGTTTGGTCTTACAAACGCCAGTGCCACTTTCCAGAGAGCAAGGGATTTTGCTTTTAGGGACCTCATACAGAAAATCATAGAAATTTACCAAGACGATCTCACAGTTGTCTCAAAGGATAGGAAGGACCACATTTCACACCTCGGGATCATTTTTGAACGATGTAAAAAGTATGGCATCTCCTTAAATCATAAGAAATTTGTTTTCGGGATCTATAAAGGAAAATTTTTGGGTCACATGACTTCAAAGGGGGGGATCTCCATAGACCCTGAAAGGGTTCAATCGATAAAAGATGTCCACCCCCCAGTCCACAAAAAGTCCTTGCAGTCCTTTTTCGGAAACATCAACTCCATTCGAAGATTTGTCCCAAACTTTGTCGAAAGGATAAAACCAACGAGTGCTTTGTTAAAAAAGGACGTTGCCTTCAAGTGGGATGATAAAGCCATCAAGTCTTTTGAAGATATAAAAGACGTTATCTCCCAAGCCCCAATCTTGATCAACCCAGATTATTCACAAGATTTCATAATATTCCCCTTTGCCTCTCAGGATACCATTGCAGGTGTTTTGATGCAAAAGGACACTTATAACTATGAACACCCCGTGTCTTTCATGAGTAAATTCCTTAGAGATTCAGAGTTGAATTATTCCATTACTGAGAAGAAAGCGTATGCCCTGGTGAACTCCCTCAAGCATTTTAGAAACTACGTTGGTTACAACAAAATCAAAGCTTATGTCTGTTACCCAACAGTAAAGGATGTCTTATCACAACAAGATTGTATGGGTACTAGGAGTAAGTGGGTCTCCAAAATCCAAGAGTTTGACTTAGAGATAAAACCCACCAAGATAGTAAAAGGACAAGGTCTTGCCTAGATGCTAACCAAGAGGCCATACAGTTGGGAGAAAGTGAACAGATAAATGTGGTGGTCAGCAAATTAGAACACGATGAGTGGTATTCCGATATCATCTATTACCTTAAGAATCTATCATGCCCCAATCACCTAGTAGACTACAAAAGAAGGGATTTGAGACTTAAGGATATGAAATACTGTCTGACCGAAAATGGCCTTGGTTGGAAAGATCTCGATGTATTTCTCCTTAGATGTGCCAACCAAGAAGAGGCTGAAAAACTGTTAAAAGAATTACATTCTGGATTTTGTGGTGGACATTTCGCAGCTCGCACTACTTCCCACAAGATTTTAAGGGCTGGATATTATTGGTCATCACTATTTTCTAATACTCACCGATATGTCCGATCTTGCCATCCTTTCTAGTGCTTCTGTGGTAAACCAAAACTCCCAGCACAACCTTTAAAACCCATGGTAGTAGAAGCTCCTTTCCATCAATGGGGTTTGGTTTTCATTGGAGAGTTTAAGGATAATTAAAGTAATTTCTACCGGTGGATCCTGAGAGCTACAGATTATTTTACCAGGTGGGTAGAGTCTATCCCCACAAAGAAGGCCACTGAGGAAGTAGTCATGAATGTTTTGGAGGAACAGTTCATTGCTAGGTTTGGTGTCCCTTCCATGATCACCACAGACAATGCCAAGGCATTCAACTCCCATGCACTAGCAAAATTTTGTTTCAAGTATGGCATTGTCCTATCCCACTCCTCCAACTACTATCTGCAGGGAAACAGATTAGCAGAGTCTAGCAACAAGAACCTTATGAATATTATCAAGAAAGTCATGGGGGAAAACAAGAGGTCTTGGGATAGCAAAATTAATTATGCCTTGTCGGCAGATCGGATAACAACAAAGACCTCGACAAGAAAAACCCCTTTTGAGCTAGTATATGGATTAGAAGCAAAGCTTCCTGTAAACCTCCAAATTCCCATTCTTTGCTTTGCTCAACAGTATGCTACAGATGCAGAAGCAATCCAAGGGCGAATTAACCAGTTGATAGACTTGGTTGAATCTAGAGGAAACGCTCTAAGTCAAATGGGAAGAAACCAAGAGAAGATCAAAAACACCTTCAATCACAGGGCAAAAGAAAGAGACTTCACTGAGGGAGATATTGTATTACTATGGGATAAGAGAAGGAAGAAGCCTAGTATGCACAAAAAGTTGGATGGGCTATGGACAGGTCCTTACAAGATCATGAGTCATGTACGTACAAACTCTTTCAACTTAGGAACCATGGAGGGAGAGGATCTGAAGCTGCCAGTAAATGCTTTACACATCAAGCATTACTACCCGCCAACAACATGACAAGTAAGTGAAGGTAAGTAGGTAGTCATTTGCATTCATTGTATATACCATTTGCATTTCATACTAGAGTAGTTTGCTTTCACATTTGTACATATGTTTGTTTTCAGTTTGATATATATGAGCTCGGGGCGATATCACCACCCTAAATGATTAGTGATAGTTTCTATTGAGATCAAGCTGGTAACAGGTTATGACAGAGATGTTGAGGTTCTCATGCGCTCTACGGTGAGCACATGTCCCCGAGTTGGATCCAAATGTTATCCCCCACTTTTATGGATAACTAAGGAGATTATGTCTTGAGGCCCACAGGTCCTAGACATGGAGTACCGAGAGTCACATTGACTTGAGCATGGCCCTGGAGGGCCCATCTTTTCTTCCTTTCAGCGCCTCCACTTTGTCAGCAGCAGCAACATCCATCACCTTGGCTTGGTCCTATATCAAAGATAGTTCTTGCTCCATGAGGTAATGAGTCTGGGTATCATGGTATGTGTCACTCTGATCCTCAAAACCTTGGAATATGTGCATTTAGTTATTTTTATTTTCAACGGGTGCTTGGATCTTATACTTGTCCACTTGGCCATTTCTGGGGGGCATGACAGGATGCCCTAGTAAGCATGTGAACATAGGTTTTGATTTTCCACTTGGGGGATTCATGAAAATTCATCGTCCACTCCCATCATACTTACCACTTTCCATCTTACTTCCCGCTCATCTTGTCCACTTGACCATTTCTGGGGAGAATGACAG
>SNQJ01S0018059.1:106474-118873 GCA_010110895.2 Picea sitchensis | reverse complement strand
ACTTTTACTTTAAGAATTTAACATTACCATTAGGGAGCATATGGGGAAACGTCCCCCCTGGAGTCCCCCCGTCCCGGGGACGTGGGGAACGCGTCCCCTGCGTCCCCCACCCTGGGGGACGCGTCCCCGTGGAACACTGCTTAAATCATTCATCCATGAGACATTAGAAGCATGTAAAGGGAAATAACTTGAAAGAGAAAAGCAAGATTATTGTGATGACTATTCTAGAACATTTTTAGACCATAAGAGCATACAATCATCAAAACAAATAAGTTTCCCTTTAGCCTTCCGATTTTGGGGATTACTCTCCCAAGGTGTAGCCAATTTATGATTATCAAACTTAGAAATAGAGATAACCACTCACAATGACCAAGGTGGAGGCAAGCCTACCAATTTTGGTCAAAGAGGGTTTTAGAACAAATAATCAATGAAATAAACTTAATCGAAATGCAAACCACTCACAATGGCCAAGGTGGAGGCAAGCCTATCAATTTTGGCCAAAGAGGGTTGGAAATAAAAGGAAAAATGATTACTTATTTGATTAGCCACACAACCTTGCCTTGTGAGCAAGTGGGGCAATAAACAAAGAATGCTTGTAAAGGACGAACTAAATAGGCTGAAATAATAGTAAAAATGAAATATATAAGAAAGAGAAGGAAGAAAATCGTTACCCAACTTGTGGAACCTCTTGGGGATGTTGTAGGAGCGGATTTCGGCAGCGTTTCCCCTTGTTCCTGGTAAGAATCTGCAAAAAACAGCAAGCAAAATCTTGTTGGAAATTGCTGCAAAACACAGAATGTTAGGAAAATTTTCTGTTTTTACACAGAAAATTTCCACAATAAATCTCCAAGATTAAATGTAAATTTGTGACCTATCTAAGACAAGTTAGCTACAGAAAATGGTATGAAATGACAGAAATATATCAGATCCAAATAAAAAAGGAAAGAGTTTGTGCAAGCTTTGGCTGGAAACTCCTCTAAAGTCCCTTCCAACCAACTCCTGTGAGAAAAATCTGCACACTAAAACAAGGTGTGAGTCCAAGATAGCATAATATGATGATATAGAATAGCAAAATGAACTAATTCACAATACTAACTAACCAACATATATAAATCAGCAGCACTAGTGTCTAATGATCTACTACCCAAACAAACTAATTTGCTCAAGATACTAGCTACAAACCCACAAAATGTAAAGGAACAAAATCACCTCATATGCAATGGATAAATCTGATTACTCTAGATTGATCCAAAATCCTCCAAAGCTTTTATTATTGAATCCAAATGGGAGAGCCTTGAAGCAACTAATTGCTCCAATGCTCTCAAGAGAAATGAGTGAATGTGAGATGGGAAGAGCAAAAAGGATGAGGCAAAAATTCAGTAGCATAACATTAGCTCAAAGAATGGTCAAGAAAATGAGTGAGGAGGGGTTCTACTTATACCTCAAGAGGCAAAGTGAAGGCACTTGGATTGACTCCAAGTGTCAAGTCCACATCAAATGAACAAATCTCAATGAGTGGGGCGCCCAAGCTAGGGTTTTAGTCATGGATCCACCACATGGATGGATGAGAGGGCAAGTGGGACCATAGGTGAGTGAGTTGTGAGGTTAGGTGGGGCGCACCTCACATGGGAGGGGCCCATACCACATGCCAAGTCACAACTCAACGTGTGGGTGTGAGAGGGGCGCAAGGTAAAGAGAGGGGCGTGAGGTAGAGTGAGGGACGTGAGGTGTAGAATGTGGGGGGTTGAATCTTGGTGAGGTTAAGGTTTAGGAGGGGCGCACCTCACCTAAGAGGGGCCCACACCACATATCAAGGGTTATGTCAAAGGTTTGGGATGAGGGGGGACGTTTTTTCCCCTAGGGCGTGAGCTAAGGATGAGGGGGAAAAGGTTAGGGGGTAAGTTTAAGTTGTTAAGTGGTTAAGTTGGGTTGGGTAGGTTAGGAAAGGTCTAACTTGCTCTTTGCCACCTTAACACTTACTTAATAACTCAAAAATTACAAAATTTTGACATTCTGGCAATGTCACCTTAGCAATTAAAATTATTAACCCACGCAGGGGTGCGGAAATTTCGTTTACAAAATTTTGTGCTGGAGCATCAAATGCCCAAGTAGAACCAATACTGTCTTCAACATATGTGCATCTGATGATGCATACTTCATGGCACATGAGTTGATCCCTTAGCTGAATAGGCGGTCAACACTCCCCTACTAAAACAAACTCTTCCCTACTAAAACAAACTCTCCCCAGCTAAAATGGACTTTCTCCATATCGAAATGTTAGTCGAAAAGACTCAAATCACTTTCGTATTTCCCAGACTTGCCTTAGCAAGGACATTCTGAAGTTCCATAGATAGCATGAAAGCGGACCACTAAAAGGAGGCCATAGTACTTTCTCATTACTCTTTCGTTTGTATTTCCCATGCTTGCCTTAGCAAGATTGATAACTGCACAAGATACATTTATGTCTCCTCGGCGTTAGCGTCTTCATCTATCTCGGGGTCTTCGCCCTTTAGGATTTCTTTCTGATAGGCCACTAGAGTCTATTCCGCCTTGGGAGTACCACTAGAGTGCCAAACTAGATCATTAGCCGGTCATTCATTGAAGTAGATGAAATAACGAAACATCGCTACTATCCTATTCGCACCCATTTAGGAAAGCACATGTCCTCAAGGATTAGGATCCTTTCATGAGGTGGAAATAAGGGATATACTCTTTTGATATACCAGGCTAGTCAGCTAAACTATCGAACAACCACTTCCACTGCCCTATATCACCTTTTGCCACTATAGTTCTCTACCAAATATAGAGAGTTAGCGAATAATTCATAGACATAAAGAGAGTCATTACATAAAAAGAATAATGATTAGATTTATAGATGAGGACTATACCCTATAAATCTTGAAACACTCTGTTCAGTCAAACTGAAGACTTCCGAACCAAACCATCTTGCCTGCTTCAAATGATCATTTCAAGGCCCTCTATTTCTTCCCCTCTCCCTCACCCATATGATGAGTGAGCGTTAACATCCTTTGGTTTTGATCGAGTGACTACGTATCTCGCCCTCCTTTGTCGGGCGAGCGACTTTGTTTCTCTTTGTACCTCAAAGAGTTAGCTCAAGTAAGGAGAACCTGACCTCCCTTCGCTACAGGGGATAACTGCTACAGGAAAGGTACTCATATTTATTCCCATCAATCGATCAATCACTTAGGACTTTTAGCGTGGCAATCGTTACACCATTTGTGCATGTCTCTACCAAACTTAGGAAAGAGAGAACAGACAGCTAGCTCCGATAGAATGATTTTCCCTTATCGCAGGGCTTCCAGTCATGCATGAAACCAGCCAGACAAAGCTAGTTGGACATTGCCAGACAAGCCAGACAAGATCAGGTAAAGTCGGAAGAGACACAAAGCTGGACAAGACAGCCAATGACTACCTCACCTAGCCAGTGTGAAAACCCTTCTGAATTATCTAGACCAACTATTGGTTTAAATGATGTCAATGGCCTTTTTTCTTTGATTTAACTTCACTTTCTGTCAATGTTTGAATCTAACCCTCATGTGGCATATTCACTAGATTTTCTTGCTAGGGAAACCCACCTTGCTTTCTTTTTGGTCGAGCAAGCAGTTCGTCCCGTAGCTCCTAAGTATTGATCAGATGGGGTGGTTGTGTTACTCGGATGGCGGGAAGGGAAATGTCGGGCGAGATTTTTACTCATATAAAATATACCTATTCGGGGCTCGGGTGAATTAAGAGATACTTCTTTTTATTTCTTGATTGAGGTACGAAGTGGCTTTTCGTCTTACTTATTTATTGATCACACAAGGGTCAACATAGATCAGGGGGGGAACAAGATCTTTAGCCTTCATTTCCCCGCTGGATAACTTGAAAACCAATGTTTCATATCGATGGGGAGGGGAATTTCACCATTTCTTTATTGACATAGAGCAGTGACCCGTATGACTCAAGTGCCGGTAAAGTTGAAGCATTTCAAATAGTTAGGCAAGGCGACGTTTCAAATTGAGTGCATGTTTCTTCGCCACCTTCATTCACCGGTTTCAAGGTTGGTCCATTTAAGAATTCATTCATTAGAGGTTTCTGAAGTTTCCCGAGACAACTCTGAACCAGTATTCCGTTGAAAAAGAGTTGGCGCCAAAGATATTCCTTTCGAAAGGTCCAGTCAACCCTTCCGTTCAGAGTTTCTTTCTCAACTTATTAATTAATGGGCATTCACCGGCTCAACAAGAGGTGTTGAACCTTAAAGTGGGGCGAGTCCTATCTATCAACAGAGTCTACGAGTTGAGTCACTCCATGTATGTAGAAACAACAGAGAAACTTGAAGGGAGATTCGATTGGAAACTCTTTTTTTGATGAAGAAATGACATCAATCTACCTCTCGAGGGAACTTCCAAGATCTTTAGCCACGACAGTGATCGGGCGTAAAGAGTGCTTGCTAAAAGGATGGGCGATAGAAAAATGGATATCTCACCAAGTCGTACCTACACCAAATGCCCTACCTATATTAACCCCTCCCTTGATTCCACACTAATTAATTATAGGATGCTAAGCCAATAATAATAAATAGGGGCATGCTATATGTCACTCGCTCATAGACATCCAGCCCGAGCAACTCAAGAAATGATATCAACTAGCAAAGCACTGTTATTAATTAATCAATTACCGTTGACAAAAACTGGATTTGAAACTTCTTAATTAATTTTTGAATTTCTTTATTTGAATCACAATCATCTGTAATTGCATCACTACCACCATCACCATCACGCGCATCACACCGAAGCATCAAGGGAAAGAGAATATATGAGTCATGTCGCCCACCACCTAAGAGGAAAAATACAAGAAAGAGAGGTTGCCAAGGGGAGAAGAGAAAGATAGAGAGCCACCACGCCATGCCACCGGGGGATGAATCCAGACTAGCAAGGAAGGAGGATGGAGGGCTCGTTGTAAGAAAGAGCTTGCTTGGGATCGGCAGAACGATGCTTCTTATGCTAGAGACTTTATCGAACTACCTTGATAACTCTCTGCCTTGCCTCTAACCAGACTATCTATCCGGAGCTTTGGCCCTCAACTCCGAGAGGGAAAAAGTGAGACACAAAGTGGAATGGGAACGAATCGGCTTGCCTATCCACAAAGCATGAGCTGAGCCATCATAAGCACGAGTAGTTTCATCAGGTCCGAAGTAATTGATCTGGTTGGTTCACTTGATCCATCCATATATGGTGGTTGATCCAGTTGATGAAGCATAATCTACAACAGATCTCGTAGATACGTCCCTAATAGCAGATCCATGTGTAGGTATATATCTCGTATCAGTGAAGCAAGTAGAATTCAAATCAGTAGTTTTCAAAAGAAGTTGATCTAGTAGCACTTTATGAAGCAGTTGTTTAAGCAGTTGGTCCAGTTGTTGATATATACGATGTAGATCCAAATCCAGATTCTGATGTTCTTGTGGCATCGAGATCGAGATTCAAACCTTAGTGAGCTAGCCCTGACTTGCCTTGACTTGACTGACTTGCAAGAGAAAGAGAAAGAGAGCCCGACCTGACCTTCTTTGTAAGGCCTTCCTTGCCAGAGACCCGAATGATACCTTACAATCCTTCCTGTGCCTATTGCTAGGTTGTGATCCTCGTGCTACAGGCCCGGGTCAATTTAATAGGTTACAACATGTGTGTAAGGGCCTATTTGCTACTATGAAACCCGAAACTTATGTCACATGATGCTAAAGCTTAACCACCAGGACCAGGATGACATTGCAAGGACATGAATTACACGCTTGAAAGAATGAATGGAAATCCTTAGCAAAATCATGACTGCATTAGGATAGACCCATACAATCGTTTGGTCTTGAAGCATGCCCCCCCCCCCACCCCCCTTTTTGGTTGTCCTTCAAGCGAACTGATCAGATAAACCCGGATACAATATCTCCTTATGCTAGCACGTCGGTTTGAGCAAGATTGAAATACCGGACTAGGTCGACAAGATTGAAAGACTTTTGTACGTCCCTTCTTTCCAGGTTATTTTGCACAACAAGTATGTATCTGAATCTGCCTCTAGATCGATAATTCAATATCTTAGTAATTACATATATGAGTAACAAGGTTATACAATTACAACCAACAGTATTTTGGGTTCTTTCACTCTGTGACTCGTTGGTGCTTCCCCTAGCAGGGGAGGTTCGGCCTAAGACCTTGGCATTTTTCTTCCTCAGCGGAGGATGTCTGCCCATTACATACCTGGTTTTACACTCTTTGGAGAGCTCTGGTCCTCAACTCTACTCAGGCAGGTAAGGTCCTTCTTGACTTAAAGATCTTACCGGGCTGGCTAAAAATAGAGAAGGTAAGGTCAAGTCGATGCGGGCGAACTCCCAAATGAGCGAATCCCACATGACGATCAACCCAACAAGAAGAAAAGGAACCATAAGAATCATCAGAATCGGACCTCCACACAACGAACGAACAATACACACCCAACCCCTGGGATGGATGCTCGGATCAAGTCTAATTAAAGGAAGCAAGGAAGGAAGCATGGTCCATTCGAAATACAAAAAGGTCAAGGCAAGGAGTGAAAAGAGTCACCCGGTATGCTCCCGCTCATTGGTCAAGAAGAAGAAACAATAAATAACAAGAATAAATCAAATAGACGGATAGAGCAAATAATAAGTAAGTATAGGGAGGAGGAAGCTAGAGTGCAGGATAAAGAATAAGGGAATACAGAGAAACAGAGTACTGGGCAATAATCAAGGGGGGAGGTATGAGGGGAGATAACAACAACGTCTGCCTGTCAAGGACGATAAGGATTAGAGATGGAGACGAAGAATGTATGGTGGAACAAGAAATATCCATCTATGAGCATTAGGTGAAGAAAAGCTTGCTTGGATGAAGGGGTAAGGTGCACATGCTAGGATCATAAGAAGAGAATAGTAGGGGGATTAGGGCTGCAGGTCGAGTGGGTGGGAAGTGGAATCAGGATGTTTCTTCGTTACTTCAAGGGAACGAGAAGAAATTAGTGTTTCAGTTAGCTACAATCCAATCATAAGAATAGCTAAGCGTTTTGGATTGCCCCCCTATTAGGAAGATAGAAATAATATATATCTATGTATACAATATTATGCAAAACTTACTGAAAGCTCTTTATCCTGGTCTCATCACTATGCAACTTAGGATTTTCTTTGGTACGCAGTCTCCGAAACTTATTCAAAATTGAGTGAGGAATTGTGGGTGAACACAGGTAGAGTGGAAGGTGTTTCAAGATTATGGAGGATTCCCATTAATTCGAGGGCAAGATGGGAGAGGACTCGACCAATCACATTATGTCTTTTTACTTCTGGTTCTCTTCCAATAGCTTCATCGAAGACGCCAGTCACAGAACTACCAAAAAAAGCGCGTGTAGGCAGCCACCTCCTTCGTAGAACAAGAGACGTTGAGAATAATATTCTCTCGGTGATGTCGGGCATGGTGGCAATGTTGACACTGATGATCGAGGAAATATTGTTGGCAAGGTTGCCTTCTTAGAAAGCGTCGAGGGAGAATCCACATCCATGATCGAGGAAATATTGTTGGCAAGGTTGCAAATGAACTGCTTCGATATGAATAATCACATTTCCCACGCTACATGCCTTCACGAAGCATTGATTGAGTCATTGAGGGAAGAACCAAAAGATAGGCTACCAATACATGTATCCTAATTTTTTTTATATGTAATTATGCAATGAAATAATTGATTGAAAGAAGAAAGTTACAAAGTCACTTGTCATAATCAGGTAGGGACCTTATATCCAATTTTCCATTTTTACAGGCCACCTTGGCACGGAGTTAAATTACCACTTAAAATAAGGAAGGCTAGGCAGGAAATAATACATTACTGGGGCTACTTCTTACCATACCCCACTTTCTGCACTGAAATTACCACTTATTGATAGGCCAATTAACACTCTCTCAATCCTCTCTTGACAACGCCGCCCACTTTCCTTACCAAAATTCCCATCTTCGTTGGGCCACGTTCACACTCTCTATCATCTTGACCACGCCCACTTTGCTCGCTTAATTTACCCCCCGTTTGACAAGCTTTTACTTGTCGGGGAGTTGCTTGCCCCAAAGCTCAGGATAGAGTAGTGAGGTAGCAGTCTTATGGGTAGATCCATGAGTTAACAACCCTATGGAAACACCAAAATGTGTCTTCGTCAAACTCAGATACGTAGGAGGAAGTACCCCTTTTCGCTGAGGCATGTTAATCTCAAATAAGAAATATTATGACTCGTAACAAAACCAAGGAGTTAAGACCAGCTCAGGCAACATAGTTCGACAGGGAACTACTAATGGATACGTCACCTCACCCATCGGATGGATGAGCGACTTTGTACCTTTACTGACTGAAATTTCCTATTTTTATCAGGTGAACAAAGGATAACTCGATTGGCTACCATCCAGAGACGACATCTCTTTCTTCAATTCCCATCTGAATGGACCAGGTTCACGTAGGAAGGATAACACAATTGATCAGGTTCACAGATAGTAGAACTCGATACGTCATCCTTTGACTAGTCAATTTCCCAGTCATTTGCTCATAAGGTACTAAGCGCTTTCTTGAGGTAGGAAGGTATTGCACTTTACTTGAGGTAACGCCACCCTATCACTCGTGAATTTCCCATCTCTCTAATCGAGCCCTCAACGGACAAGCAAGAAATCCCTTCCAATAAAAAAATCACATTAGTAGTACGTAGGGCCACGTCCTCCTTACTATTGCGACTAGTCTAAATGACTATTTCTTTGGGGTACGCACTTATTGCTTCTGTGCGTGGTGAAACTTACTATTGCAAGCGAGTCTCCAAGTATCAACAACTATTGCTCATGGTTGTATGCACCTATTGCTCTAAAACTAGTAGCAAGTCATGAGGCGTGGGCGGATCTAAGAGCCTCTCCTCAAATCAAAAAAGAAATGAGTAAACGGGCGTAGACAGATATACTAGCTCTCCTCACTATTTGATAAGCCATTAAGCCATCCAGAAGCCAACCATCTAGTTGATGGGCCATTACTCCATTAAACCGAACCATTTGATGAGCCGCCATCCAGCTGCTAAGCCATGCCAGAGTAAGCCATGCCCTTGCTAATTGCTAAGCCTAAATATCATATATAATATATTGGAAGACACCGGGAAATATGATCTGACCGGTAAAGCCTTCCTGACCGAGAAATAGAGATAAGCATGGGAAATAGAACCTTACCTCAACGATTTGAATTTTGCCCGCAATAATTTGACTATGGCACGCACAGGCTTGCAAAAAGTTCTTCTTTACTATTCCTAGGCTGTACGCGCGAGAACAAAGCTGAAGACCTCCTCGTGTTAGCTCTTCTCACACGAATGCACGAATGGATTGAGGAGCGGTTGGACCCGGAATAACACGAAATAAGTGTATCCTGCTCCTCCTGCAAGGCATGGGAAGGCATTTAGGTGGGATTATTGCTTGTCCGCACTGTAGTTCCATTAAGAGGAAGAGATCAAACATGTGGGTTCCTACGCTGGAGGGGGTATTAGGCTAGACGAGACTATAATGGAATCAGGTATAGGTCAATGAGGGAGAGAGCTTGAAAGGTATCAATCGAACTCCTCGCAAACTCACTTGTCTCATATTTGGGATCTCTCTCTTTTGTTGTTGGACTTATTCCTCTGTTGTGTTCCTATCTCTCCGTTGGACCCATTCCCCTGCCTACCGCGCTGGTTGCTAACCCATCTATATAATTCCTTCCTTATTACTGCCTATCCATCTTTTTCGGTGAATCAAAGCTATTGCCAAAAGGGATTATTTATGTTCCCCCATCCAACCGACCCGATGAAGCGACCGAACCAGGTGAGTGGGAATATAAAGAGGGCAGCTACTAGAGTGACACATATTGAATGGTCCTTTCTTTTTGTTCGATCAGATCGGTTTACCTGAATGAATTCCCTTGTCCGAGGAATCCCATTGATAGGAAGCAAATTACTTTAGTAGTGCACTGTGTCGGCCCTGAGAGAAGGGTGGTTGGGTGGCAATTCCAGTAGAATTGTAGAACTGATCCAATAAGTTACTTTTATTGTAGAACTGATCCAATATTGCTTGGTGATATTAAGATCTCCATAACCAGAATACGGTTTTGCACTGGTTTTATTCCATCTCCATATAATGAACGAGCTTCCATTTCTTTTGTTTTTTCTGTGAAAGGTTGATTATAGTGAGATATGATAGTGAAATATTGATTGGATCAAAATGACAGATACAATAGTTGGGTACCAATTGGAGGAGGGTACCTTGGTAAGGCAAGCAAAAGCAAAGTGGGTGATATACAGGCTGAGTTCGGAGGCAAAATGGGCATGAATTCCTTTCAGTTCATAAGACTAAGGGAAATATTCCTCCCTTTCACTTCTTGGCGGAAATGAGCATGAATTGTCCCTTTCACTTATCAATGGAAAGCCAAATGAATTCTTCCTTCCACTCCTTTGGCTAATTCTAGGTCCTCCCCTTCTGCAAAGATTGTTCCTCCCCTAGAAAATGATGTGCACATAAGTCTTTGCTTCCCTAGAGCTACTGGTAAAGGCAAGCAAAAGCAAAGTGGGTGATATACAGGCTGAGTTCGGAGGCAAAATGGGCATGAATTCCTTTCAGTTCATAAGACTAAGGGAAATATTCCTCCCTTTCACTTCTTGGCGGAAATGAGCATGAATTGTCCCTTTCACTTATCAATGGAAAGCCAAATGAATTCTTCCTTCCACTCCTTTGGCTAATTCTAGGTCCTCCCCTTCTGCAAAGATTGTTCCTCCCCTAGAAAATGACGTGCACATAAGTCTTTGCTTCCCTAGAGCTACCGGTAAAGGTGGTCGTCTTGATGAGGATGACCGAGACAGTGACAGACATACCTTCTCGCGCATGCCAGTGGATATCAATTGAATGGTAATTGGTGCAACCCTGATACATATCGAATCCGAGTCCTAGTCACTTTGACTTCACTGGTAAACTGTCTTTTTGGTTTTTTGTTTTCTTTATGGTTAGTCTGGTCTATGCTCCCCCCTTCCAACTAATAAGGGGAAGTGCAACACGACATCGAAAAGTTTTTCTTCCTTGTCCCACTCAATCAGTAGGGTTTGGGTCTTTGGCTTGCTACACGAGATGGATGATGCAGGGACTATCTACCGTGGGGATTCTGCGACAAAAAGCATGAACGCACTATGAGGACTTGCCCAACTGGGAAGTAATAAATGGTGGAATCTATCCAATGGACATGGTATAATGGGTGGGAAGAAAAATAGTGAACTCCAACTTACTTTATGCGGTGGGTGAGATAGAGAAGGAATATGGAAGAAATGTTTCAAAACCCTACTTGGATCACTGATTTACCTAACCACTAGGGTCTTGAAAGGTAACAATCTTTTTCAGCTTTGAAAACTACCCCCTAGTTATTCCTCCTCTCGCCTGGGGAAAATAAATAGGTTGACTCGACGCTTTAGCAACATGATCGTTAAGTCGTTTTGACCAAGGATAAATGACTTATCTTCAGCAACTGCACCAAAGATGTTGTCGTCCTAATACACACTTGCAGACATGAGCTAAGTCTGGCTCACTTAGTGTGTCCTTGGAGGCACAATGCCTAGGTTCACAGCCCACGCTATCACTTTGACCAGAACCTCTTCGATCTAGGCTCACTCCTAGGGAAGCCAAGGGGAGTAGACCCTAGTTACTAGATAAGATTTAGCGTTTAAGTTCTAGGAGTTGATTTTAATTTGTTAAGGTTTGGGGGGAGTCTATCCTATGATGCTAAGGCAGCAATGCAGGATGCAAGGGTTAGTATGTTAAGCAAGCCTTTTCCCTAAGTCAACTAAGACTAGTGGCTAAGGTTGGGCAAGGGGGTCAACTAAAGTTAAAGGGTGTTTCGTTGCAATAGAATTACAAGTTACTTACAAAAGAAAAATTAATCCAAAAGAATACTAGATACAAGTACTTACAAGAAAGAATGCTACGATACAACGGTACAAAGTAGCAAGCTAACCACGTTTCAAATGTATGTGCAGGATATAAGAAGATTAAAGCATTATCATCACCAACACATTAAGCCTAAGCATGCCCCAATAGCACTTACTCTATTGGACTGCTCGTCAATGGCAACATCAACATTCACAAATCAAAGGAGACTTAGAAGATTTAAAAGTTCAAGCACAAGTGTTTTACAATGATTATGCTACTTAGTTAACCACAAAGTACTACCTGTATTAAGAGATTTAGAGATTAGGTTCGCAAGTATTAAACCACAAGATATACCGATTTAAACCAAGGTTATCAAATACTTAGTGATTAAGGGTTCTTAAGATTGAAATGATTTTATTACCCTTATTAAGTGTTTCACCAAAGCCTCCTCCCC
>SNQJ01S0018059.1:70676-106339 GCA_010110895.2 Picea sitchensis | reverse complement strand
ATGGGATGGATGAGCGGGGTATAAGATGTAAAAGTGATAAGATGGTGGGAGCGGACGATGGCTCTGCAAATCCCCCTTGGTGGCTAACCAAAACCCATGAATACCAACTTGCTAAGTTGCCTCATCAATCACCCCAACAATGGTCAAGCGGATTAGTGTAAGATCCAAGCAGTCATATGAAATGAAAGGAACCTAATGCATACATAAGAAGGTTATAACAATCAAATATGACACATACCGTGATACCTTGGACCAATTACCTCATGGAGCAAGAGTCCTCTCTGATGCAAGCCCAGGCTTATGGTGATGGAAACTGCTACTACTGATAGGACAAATCTAACGAAGAAGAAGAGAGATGGGCCCTCCAGGGCCATGCTCAAGTCAATCCCGCTGTCGGTACTCCATGTCTAGGACCATGTGGGCCTTGAGACATGATCTCCTAATTATCCCTAGATATCGGGGATAACAAGACACAAAACCGGAAAAGATAGCCAATGACTACCTCACCTAGCCAGTGTGAAAACCCTTTTGAATTTTCCAGACCAACTATTGGTTTAAGTGAAGTCAATGGCCTTTTTTCTTTGATTTAACTTCACTTTCTGTCAATGTTTGAATCTAACCCTCATGGGGCATATTCACTGGATTTTATTTCTAGGGAAACCCACCTTGCTATCTTTTTGGTCGAGCAAGCGGTTCGTCCCATAGCTCCTAAGTGTTGATCGGATGGGGTGGTTATGTTACTCGGATGGCGGGAAGGGAAATGTTGGGTGAGATTTTTACTCATATAAAATATACCTATTTGGGGCTCGGGTGAATTAGGAGATACTTCTTTTTATTTCTTGATTGAGGTACGAAGTGGATTTTCGTCTTACTTATTTATTGATCACACAAGGGTCAACATAGATCATGCGGGGGAATAAGTTCTTTAGCCTTCATTTCCCCGCTGGATAACTTGAAAACCAATGTTTCATATCAATGGGGAGGGGAATTTCACCATTGCTTTATCAACATAGAGCAGTGACCCGTATGACTTAAGTGTCGGTAAAGTTGAAGCATTTCAAATAGTTAGGCGAGGCGACCTTTCAAATTGAGTGCATGTTTCTTCGCCACCTTCATTCACCGATTTCAAGGTTGGTCCATTTAAGAATTCATTCATTAGAGGTTTCTGAGGTTTCTCAAGACAACTCTGAACCAGTGTTCCGTTGAAAAAGAGTTGGCGCCAAAGATATTCCTTCTGAAAGGTCCAGTCAACCCTTCCTTTCAAAGTTTATTTCTCAACTTATTAATTAATGGGCATTCACTGGCTCAACAAGAGGTGTTGAACCTTAAAGTGGGGCGAGTCCTATCCATCAATAGAGTCTAGGAGTTGAGTCACTCCATGTATGTAGAAACAACAGAGAAACTTGAAGGGAGATTCGATTGGAAACTCTTTTTCTGATGAAGATAAATGACATCAATCTACCTCTCGAGGGAACTTCCAAGATCTTTAGCCACGACAGTGATCGGGCGTAAAGAGTGCTTGCTAAAAGGATGGGCGATAGAAAAATGGATATCTCACCAAGTCGTACCTACACCAAATGCCTTACCTATATTAACCCCTCCCTTGATTCCACACTAATTAATTACAGGGTGTTAAGCCAATAATAATAAATAGGGGCATGATATACGTCACTTTCTCATAGACATCCCGCTTGAAAAACTCAAGCAATGATATCAACTAGCAAAGCACTGTTATTAATTAATCAATTATCGTTAACAAAAATTGGATTTGAAACTTCTTAATTAATTCTTGAATTTCTTTATTTGAATCACAATCATCTGTAATTGCATCACTACCACCATCGCCATCACGCGCATCACACCGAAGCATCAAGGGAAAGAGAATATACGAGTCATGTGACCCACCACCTACGGGGAAAATACAAGAAAGAGACGCTGCCAAGGGGAGAAGGGAAAGATAGAGAGCCACCACGCCATGCCACCGGGGGATGAATCCAGACTAGCAAGGAAGGAGGATGGAGGGATCGTTGTAAGAAAGAGCTTGCTTCGGATCAACAGAACGATGCTTCTTATGCTAGAGACTTTATCGAACTACCTCGGTAGCTCTCTGCCCTGCCTCTAACTAGACTATCTATCCGGAGCTTTGGCCCTCAACTCTGAGAGGGAAAAAGTGAGACACGGAGTGGAATGGGAACGAATCGACTTGCCTATCCACAAAGCATGAGCCGAGCCATCATAAGCATGAGTAGTTTCATCAGGTCCGAAGTAGTTGATCCGGTTGTTTCACTTGATCCATCCATATATGGTGGTTGATCCAGTTGATGAAGCATAATCTACAACAGATCTCGTAGCTACGTCCCTAATAGAAGATCCAGGTGTAGGTATATATCTCATATCAGTGAATCAAGTAGAATTCAAGTCAGTAGTTTTCAAAAGCAGTTGATCTAGTAGTACTTTACGAAGCAGTTGTTTAAGAAGTTGGTCCAGTTTTTTATATATACGATGCAGATCCAAATCCATATTCTGATGTTATTGTGGCATCGAGATCGAGATTCAGACCTTAGTGAGCTAGACCTGACTTGCCTTGACTTGACTGACTTGCAAGAGAAAGAGAAAGAGAGCCCGACCTGACCTTCTTTGTAAGGCCTTCCTTGCTAGAGACCCGAATGATACCTTACAATCCTTCCCGTGCCTATTGCTAGGTTGTGATCCTCGTGCTACAGGCCCGGGTCAATTTAATAGGTTACAACATGTGTGTAAGGGCCTATTTTCTACTGTGAAACCTGAAACTTATGTCACGTTATGCTAAAGCTTAACCGCCAGGACCAGGATGACTTTGCAAGGACATGAATTACACGCTTGAAAGAATGAATGGAAATCCTTAGCAAAGTCATGACTACATTAGGATAGACCCATACAATCGTTTGGTCTTGAAGCATGCCCCCCCCCACCCCCTCCCCCTTTTTGGTTGGCCTTCAAGCGAACTGATCAGATAAACCCAGATACAATATCTCCTTATGCTAGCATGTCAATTCAAGCAAGATTGAAATACCGGACTAGGTCGACAAGATTGAAAGACTTTTGTACGTCCCTTCTTTCCAGGTTATTTTGCACAACAGGTATGTATCTAAATCTGCCTCTAGATCGATAATTCGATATCTTAGTAATTACATATATGAGTAACAAGGTTATACAATTATGACCAACATTATTTTGGGTTCTTTCACTTCGTGCTTCGTTGGTTCTTCCCCTAGTGGGCGAGGTTTGGCCTAAGACCTTGGCATTTTTCTTCCTCAACAGAGGATGTCTGCCCATTACATACTTGGTTTTACACTCTTTGGAGAGCTCTGGTCCTCAACTCTACTCAGGTAGGTAAGGTCCTTCTTGACTTAAAGATCTTACCGGGCTAGCTAAAAATAGAGAAGGTAAGGTCAAGTCGATGCGGACGAACTCTTGAATGAGAGAATCCCACATGATGATCAACCCAACAAGAAGAAAAGGAACCATAAGAATCATCAAAATCAAACCTCCACACAACGAACAAACAATACACACCCAACCCCTGGGATGGATGCTCGGATCAAGTCTAATTAAAGGAAGCAAGCAAGGAAGAAAGAAAGCAAGGAAGCACGATCCATCCGAAATACAAAAAGGTCACGGAAAGGAGTGAAAAGAGTCACCCGGTATGCTCCCGCTCATTGGTCAAGAAGAAGAAACAATAAATAACAAGAATAAATCAAATAGACAGATAGAGCAAATAATAAGTATAGGGAGGAGGAAGCCAGAGTGAAAGATAAAGAATAAGGGAATACAGAGAAACAAAGTCCTGGGCAATAATCAAGGGGGGAGGTATGAGGGGAGATAACAACAACGTCTGTCTGTCAAGGACAATAAGGATTAACGATGGAGACGAAGAATGTATGGTGGAAGAAGAAATATCCATCTATGAGCATTAGGTCGAGAAAAGCCTGCTTGGATGAAGGGGTAAGGTGCACATGCTAGGATCATAAGAAGAGAATAGTAGGGGGATTAGGGTTGCGGGTCAAGTGGGTGGGAAGTGGAATCAGGATGATTCTTCGTTACTTCAATGGAACAAGAAGAAATTAGTGTTTCAGTTAGCTACAATCCAATCATAAGAATAGCTAAGAGGTTTGGATTTTCCCCCTATTAGTAAGATAGAAATAATATATATCTTTGTATACAATATTATGCAAAACTTACTGAATTCTCTTTATCTTGGTCTCATCACTATGCAACTTAGGATTTTCTTTGGTACGTAGTCTCCAAAACTTCTTCGAAATTGAGTGAGGAATTGTGGGTGAACAAAGGTAGAGTGGAAGGTGTTTCAAGATTATGGAGGATTTCCATTAATTCGAGGGCAAGACGGGAGATGACTCGACCAATCACATTATGTCTTTTTACTTTTGGTGCTCTTCCAATAGCATCATCGAAGACGTCAGTCACAGAACTACCAAAAAAAGGGCGCGTAGGCAGCCACTTCCTTCGTAGAACAAGAGGCGTGGAGAATAATATTCTCTCGGTGATGTCGAGCGTGGTGGCAATGTTGACACTGATGGTCGAGGAAATCTTGTTGGCAAGGTTGCCTTCTTAGAAAGCGTCGAGGGAGAATCCACATCCCCCAAGCAAACGAACTGCTCCAATATGAATAATCACATTTCCCATGCTACATGCCTTCACGAAGCATTGATTGAGCCATTGAGGGAAGAACCAAAAGATAGGCTACCAATACATGTATCCTAATTTTTTATATATGTAATTATGCAATGAAATAATTGATTGAAAGAAGAAAGTTATAAAGTCACTTGTCATAATCAGGCAGGGACCTTATACCCAATTTTCCATTTTTATAGGTCACCTTGGCACAGAGTTAAATTACCACTTAAAATAAGGAAGGCTAGGTAGGAAATAATACATTACTGGGGCTACTTCCTACCATACCCCACTTTCTCCATTGAAATTACCACTTATTGATAGGCCAATTAACACTCTCTCTATCGTCTCTTGACAATGCCTCCCACTTTCCTTACCAAAATTCCCATCTTCGTTGGGCCATGTTCACACTCTCTATCATCTTGACCACACCCACTTTGCTTGCTTAATTTACCCCCCGTTTAACAATCTTTTACTTGTCGGGGAGTTGCTTGCCCCAAAGCTCAGGATATAGTAGTGAGGTAGCAGTCTTATGGGCAAATCCATGAGTTAACAACTTTATGGAAACACCAAAATGTGTCTTCGCTGAACTCAGATACGTAGGAGGTAGTACCCCTTTTCGCTGAGGCATGTTAATCTCAAATAAGAAATATTATGACTCGTAACAAAACCAAGGAGTTAAGACTAGCTCAGGCAACATAGTTCGATAGGGAACTACTAATGGATACGTCACCTCACCCATCGGATGGATGAGAGACTTTGTACCTTTGCTGATTGAAATTTCCAGTTTTTATTAGGTGAACAAAGGATAACTCGATAGGCTACCATCCATAGACGACACCTTCTCTTTCTTCAATTCCCATCTGAATGGACCAGTTTCACATAGGAAGGATAACACAATCGATTAGGTTCACAGATAGTAGAACTCGATATGTCATCCTTTGACTAGTCAATTTCCTAGTCGTTTTCTCAGAAGGTACTAAGCGCTTTCCTAAGGTAGGAAGGTATTTCACTTTACTTGAGGTAATGCCACCCTATCACTCGTGAATTTCCCATCTCTTTGATCGAGCCCTCAATGGACAAGCAAGAAATCCCTTCCAATCAAAAAATCACATTAGTAGTACGTAGGGCCACATCCTCCTTACTATTGCGACTAGTCTAAATGACTATTCCTTTACGCACTTATTGCTTCCGTGTGTGGTGAAACTTACTATTGCAAGAGAGTCTCCAAGTATCAACGACTATTTCTCATTATTGTATGCACCTATTGCTCTAGAACCAGTAGCAAGTCATGAGGCGTGGGTGGATCTAAGAGCCTCTCCTCAATTCAAAAAATAAATGACTAAACGGGCGTAGACATATATACTAGCTCTCCTCACTATTTGATAAGCCATTAAGCCATCCAGAAGCCAGTCATCTAGTTGATGGGCCATTACTCCATTAAACCGAACCATTTGATGAGCCGCCATCCAGCTGCTAAGCCATGCCCTTGCTAATTGCTAAGCCTAAATATCATATATAATATATTGGAAGACACCGGGAAATATGATCTGACCGGTAAAGCCTTCCTGACCGGGGAATAGAGATAAGCACGAGAAAGAGAACCTTACCTTCAACCATTTGACTATGGCACGCAGAGGCTTGCAAAAAGTTCTTCTTTACTATTCCTAAGCCGTACACGCGAGAACAAAGCTGAAGACCTCCTCATGTTAGCTCTTCTCACATGAATGCACGAACGGATTGAGGAGCGGTTGGACCCGAAATAACACGAAATAAGTGTATCCTACCCCTCCTGCAAGGCATGGGAAGGCATTTAGGTGGGATTATTACTTGTCTGCACCGTAATTCCATTCATAGGAAGAGATCAAACATGTGGGTTCCTACGTCGGAGGGGGTATTAGGCTAGACAAGACTATAATGGAATCAGGTATAGGTCAATGAGGGAGAGAGCTTGAAAGGTATCAATGAAACTCCTCGCCAACTCACTTGTCTCATATTTGGGATCTCTCTCTTTTGTCGTTGGACTTATTCCTTTATTGTGTTCTTATCTCTCTGTTGGACCCATTCCCTTGTCTACCGCGTTGGTTGCTAACCCATCTATATAATACCTTCCTTATTACTTCCTATCCATCTTTTCCGGTGAATCAAAGCTATCACCAAAAGGGATTATTTATGTTCCCCCATCCAACCGACCCAACGAAGCGACCGAACCAGGTGGGTGGGAATATAAATAGGGCAACTACTAGAGTGACACATATTGAATGGTCCTTTCTTTTGGTTCGATCAGATCAGTTTACCTGAATGAATTCCATTGTCCGAGGAATCCCATTGATAGGAACCAAATTACTTTAGTAGTGGACTGTGTGGGCTCGATAGAAGGGTGGTTGGGTGGAAATTCCAGTAGAACTGATCCAATAAGGCTTGGTGATATTAAGATCTCCATAACCAAAATACGGTTTTGCACTGGTTTTATTCCATCTCCATATAACAAATGAGCTTCCATTTCTTTTGTTTTTTCTGTGAAAGGTTGACGATAGTAAAATACGATAGTGAAATATTAATTGGATCGAAATGACATATACGATAGTTGGGTACCAATCAGAGGAGGGTACCTTGGTAAGGCAAGCAAAAGAAAAGTTGGTGATATATAGGTTGAGTTCGGAGGAAAAATGGGCATGAATTCCTTTCAGTTCATAAGACTAAGGGAAATATTCCTCCCTTTCACTTCTTGGCGGAAATGAGCATGAATTGTCCCTTTCACTTATCAGTGGAAAGCCAAATGAATTCTTCCTTCCACTCCTTTGGCTAATTCTAGGTCCTCCCCTTCTGCAAAGATTGTTCCTCCCCTAGAAAATGATGTGCACATAAGTCTTTGCTTCTCTAGAGCTACCGGTAAAGGTGGTCGTCTTGATGAGGATGGCTGAGACAGCGATAGACATACCTTCTCGCACATGCCAGTGGATATCAATTGAATGGTAATTGGTGCAACCCTGATACACATCGAATCCGAGTCCTAGTCACTTTGACTTCACTGGTAAACTGTCTTTTTTGTTTTTTTAATGGTTAGTCTGGTCTATGCTCCCCCCTTCCAACTAATAAGGGGAAGTGCAACACGACATCGAAAAGTTTTTCTTCCTTGTCCCACTCTATCAGTAGGGTTTGTGTCTTTGGCTTTCTAGCGCAATACACGAGATGGATGATGCTAGGACTATCTACTGTGGGGATTCTACGATAAAAAGCATGAATGCACTATGAGGACTTGCCTGACCGAGAAGTAATAAATGGTGGAATCTATCTGATGGATGTGGTATAATGGGTGGGAAGAAAAATAGTGAGCTCCAACTTACTTTATGTGGTGTGTGAGATAGAGAAGGAAGATGGAAGAAATGTTTCAAAATCCTACTCGAATCACTGATTTACCTAACCACTAGGGTCTTGAAAGGTAACAATCTTTTTCAGCTTTGAAAACTACCCCCCTAGTTATTCCTCCTTCCCGCCTGGGGAAAATAAATATGTTGACTCGATGCTTTAGCAACATGATCGTTAAGTCGTTTGGACCAAGGATAAATGACTTATGCTCGGCAACTGCGCCAAATGTTGTCGTCCTAATACACACTTGCAGATGTGAGCTAAGTCTGGCTCACTTAGTGTGTCCTTGGAGGCACAATGCCTAGGTTCACAGCCCACACTATCACTTTGACTGGAACCTCTTTCGTCTAGGCTCACTCATAGGGAAGCCAAGGGGAGTAGACCCTAGTTACTAGATAAGATTTAGCGTTTAAGTTCTAGGAGTTGATTTTAATTTGATAAGGTTTGGGGGGAGTCTATCCTATGATGCTAAGGCATCAATGCAGGATGCAAGGGTTAGTATGTTAAGCAAGCCTTTTCCCTAAGTCAACTAAGACTAGTGCCTAAGGTTGGGCAAGGGGGTCAATTAAATTTAAAGGGTGTTTCCTTACAATAGAATTACAAGTTACTTACAAAAGAAAAATTAATCCAAAAGAACACTAGATACAAGTACTTACAAGAAAGAATGCTAAGATACAACGGTACAAAGTAGCAAGCTAACCACGTTTCAAATGTATGTGCAGGATATAAGAATATTAAAGCATTATCATCACCAACACATTAAGCCTAAGCATGCCCCAATAGCACTTACTCTATTGGACTGTTCCTGAATGGCAACATCAACATTCACAAATCAAAGGAGACTTAGAAGATTTAAAAGTTCAAGCACAAGTGTTTCACAATGATTATGATACTTAGTTAACCACAAAGTACTACCTGTATTAAGAGATTTAGAGATTAGGTTCACAAGTATTAAACCACAAGATATATCGATTTAAACCAAGGTTATCAAATACTTAGTGATTAAGGGTTCTTGAGATTGAAATGATTTTATTACCCTTATTAAGTGTTTCACCAATGTCTCCTCCCCCAATTGCCAAATAGGTGTTGGATGCTCAAGAAGTGAATCAACGAGGCCCACCCTAGCTGTCACAATCAGCGCAAAGAATTGAGTTTTTACAGAAAGGACGCTCCTTCGCATCGTGAGACAGTCCCCGGCCTATCACCTTCCGTTGTCCTCCTCAATCCCCATTTTAGATGGTGGTCTAAGGTACCCTTATTAAGTTTATTAAGTTGATATATCAATTGGTTAGACTTTTAGGTGTATTTTAGAGTGTTTTGATGATTTTAGGATGCTTTAAAAGTGTGATTTATTGCCAAGGCCGAAACTTACTTCAGCGTATTAAGTGTGTTTATTAATCATAAGAATGAAACATCTAACACACGTATAGCAATGTAAAAGCAAGCTGAAATAACAATTTAGTTGGTCACCATGATTGCACCATTAACATGAGAAAGTTTGTAAAAGAATACTAAAACACAAAGCAAGAACAACTTGCCCAAAAAGGAAATCAAGATTATCACAGTTATCTTATGTTTAGCATCAAGATCAAAGCATTAAGTGTGAAAAAGGAAATTGAAGATTTAAGTATGCACCTACACTATCGACTCATCAACAACACATTCACTTAAGTATGGTGGCAAATGACCTTAAAGATATGATAGCATGAAATGAAAACCACTCACTAAACCATCTGAGCATTAACCATTTAGTGTGTTAGATTAGAGCATGCAACAAAAATAGATCTTGAAGGAGATTATAACATGCAAATAGATCTAATTAGGTTGATTATGCCCCAAGGGCTTAAGATTAAAGATTGATGTGTGAGAGATCTAGATCTAGATGATTTTAACCATTTAAGCATAAATATATCAAAACACATTAAAACCCTAGCCTTACAATTTGGGGTATTCCTCTCCCAAAGTGAAGGTGATTATTAGAGTTAGAAGATAACTTGGAAAGCAAGAGATAAAGAAGCAGGAGAGAGAAGCAAGCAAGAAACCAAGCAAGAGGAGAAGCTCACTAACCCCACGTCCTAGCTTAGGAGAGTGATTTAGAGATAGAAAACTCAAAGCTAGGTCTTGCCCAAACTCACACGTGGGAGGTAGGCCTTACCAATCCTTCTCCCACACTATGAGCAACTAAAAATCAGCAAGAAGTGAAGAAAGTAAGCACAAGAAGCTAGAAGAAGCGAAGAAAAAGGTTGATAATGTTACCCACTTGAAGAGAAGGGTCTTGGAGTGTTGTGTGGCTATTTTAGGGTAAGTTAACCCCCTCAACCAGCTCTGAACCTGCAAAAACCAGCAAGGTATACTTGCTGGAAATGCTACACACAACAAGCAAAGATGAAGAAAAATTTCTATTTTTGGTAGAACTTTTTATAGAAAAAGGTAGATTTAGATGACCACTTTACTATGTTAATGCTAGCTGAAATATGTATAGAAAAGACAGCAAGAAAGAATGAGAAAAGAAGAGAGAGAAATATGAGATTATGTGTGCTTTAAGGGAGGACTCTTCCTTGAGGCATTCCCAATAAAGCCCTTGAGGCCAAACCTGCAAAAACTTAGCGAGATCTATGCATACAAAGATAATATGGATGAGTGTGCTAATAAAATGAAATACTTGCACTCTATCTAGCAAACCCACATATATAGATCTACAAGAATGCTCATTGTTAGATCTACTCAAATAAAATACTTTACCCAAGATCTAAGCTATGCATAAATCAAATCAAACACATACAAGTTTACCTCACATGTAGCAAGAACAAAAATACTTGTTGCTCTTCCAATGATCCTCCAAAGTTTCTCCTTTATATTAATCAATAAAGGGATCTTGGAGAAATACTTGCTCCAAAACCCTAAGAGCCGAAGAATGGAAGAAAGATGGAACAAGAATGTGTGTGTGTGAGAGAGAGAGAATGGAAAATCAAGTAGCATAACAATAGCTCAAGATATGATAAAAAGGAAGTGAGGAGAGGGATCTATTTATACTTGGAGAGGCAAACTCACCCCTCTTGGATTAATGCCAAGTGTCCAACACCAAGCATAAGAGGAGATCCCAAGGGTAGGGTGCACCATCTAGGGTTTGAGAGGTAGATATAGGGTGTGGATGAGTGAGGGAGTGTTGGGATCACACAAAATAGGTAGTGGGAGGCTATGGGATGCATGCCAAGGGAGAGAAAGGGAGCCCAACCACAAAAACGATTTTTCTAGATGAGGGGGGAGTAACTCTCCTAGGAGGGCGCACCATTTGGGGGAGTGGTGAGGAATGGAGTGGAGTAAATGAGTTGTGAGGTGTTGGGATCAAGCAAAAAGGGTAGTGAGAGGCTAGGAAAAGCGTGCCAAGGGATAGCATAAGTCTCCCATTTATTTTTTTATCATTTTTTTTACTTTTTGGAGACTTTCTAGAAGGAAGGCACACTACTCTAGGAAAAGTGACGTTTTTTCTTAATGGCTAGGTGAAGGGGTGATGTGAGGGTTGGAAAAGGTTAGGAAAGGTTAGGAAAAATCTTTCTCACCTTTATCCATCTTTACATCCACTTTTAACTCATTATTACAAAATTATATTTTTGCCATGTTTGGACTTACCAATTAAAATTGTTGTTTTTGATTGACTGACACTCTGGGTGGACAAACCCATAGCAAAAGTTGTCCAACTAAGATGAAACTTGGTCCATGGATGTAGGGGGTCTCATTCCATTTCTTTTGAGTACAAATACCCCTATCAAAAGTTCAAGGACCTAGTTTTAACAATTTTTGCTCAAATAATTAATTAATTAAATAATTAAACCTTCAAACTTAGGGAAATTTAATTAAAAATTAATTAATTAAAAAAACCTAATCTAGACACAAGTGAATTACGCGAGACTTTCTAAGATGTCTTGACCATATCAATAAGGTTGAAAATCCTAATTAATAACCTGAGGATAAAAAACCCTCGGTGAAAGGAACTCTCCCAATGAACCAATCCCAAGGTAACTGACCTAACTATGACTCTTGCAGACTTATTACATTATTGACCCATGCAGGGGTGCGGAAATTCGAATGACAAAAAGAAGTGTTGGGGCCAAAAATGCCCTGTAGAACCAAATAGTCTTTGTCAAATGAGAATCTGATGATGCATCTCTTCATGGCACATGGAGTTGACCCCCTAGTTGGAGAGGCGGTCAACACTAGGGTTAGAAGTGGTTAATGATTGTTCAAGAATATTTAGAAGTTGTGTGTTATTAGGGTAATCAACACAAGAAGTCTTAGATCAATGCGTTATTAGGGCAAATGGAGTCAAAATAGTTGCAAATGTTAAAGGGCCAAAATGATAGTGATAGGGCTAAAGAAAAGAGGGTTAGATGTTGAAGTGTTGCTAAGGAAAGGCCTCAACAATGAAACCCTAGGGGAGAAAGGCTCACTAAGGTGTAGAAACCCTAGGCCTTAGTGTTTTCTCCTCCTTCTTTAGCTCAAAAGTAAATTTAAAACGACTAGCTTGAGTAATAAATGCTATGGCTAAGGACAAGAGAGTTTAATGATGAAGTGTTGCTAAGGCAAGGCTTCATCAATCAAACCCTAGGGGAAAACGACTCACTAAGGCGTAGAAACCCTAGGCCTTAGTGTGTTTTCCTCCTTCCTTAGCTCAATGACAAGAATAAAAACGGCTAGGCTAGAAGAGTTGAAGTAGAGTGTTGCTATGGCAAGTCTCTATCTAACTTCAACAAATCAAAATGACTCTTAGCTTAACTTAGTAGGGACATAAGACAAGTGTACCAACATGTGCTTGTCTCCTAGGGTTTAATCAAACAAATTATAATAACAAAATACAAGTAAACAATACCATAACCATTCAATAAAGAGGTGTTTTGCAGAAATTCACTTACATCCACCAAGCATTCATATAGCCAAACCCTAGTTGTAAACCTTCCACCAAGAAAATGCAAAAATAGCCAAGAAAGAGACTCCTTCAACAAGTGTGCATCAATTTTCAGCCAAAAACCCTAAAGGAGGGCGCAAATTTCAGACCTCACTAAGTGTGAGTGAAAGGTGATGTTTAAAATGAGAGTTTTATCTCTCTACTTATACAATACCAAGTGACCTTAATAAAATTTAGGTCACCAAAAGGCCGACAAGGCCAAAATACCAAATAACACTGTTTTACATTAAATGTCATAAATTAAAACCTAATCAAGAAAAAGTAAGATGTCATGCTCTTTATAGGGCGATGTTAGCCCTTTTTAGGGCAACATTGGTCTCTTGGAGCAAGACGTTAGCCCTCCTTGGGCTTCTCGAAGCTGCCACACGTGCCATAACTGCCATAACTGCCTCTCCAAAACGTCCATAATGTTGGATGACATCATGCGAATCCTAGGTGACGTCATGGACCTTCCAAGGCCAACGTTCCAGTGGAGAGTGCACAACCCCCCTAGTTAAGGCTCTGTCAGGGTGCCTCTGTGGAACGTCCTACTCTTCTCCGGTGAAAACCCCTTTGTCTTGTCTCTGCCCCCTGTTGGGGTCTCAACATCCATCTGGTGGGCTCTTCAGCCCCATGGAGGTCTGAACTAATCATATCCCAATGTGTACCTGTCCAATATGGTACCTGTGCATCGGGTATGATCCTACACATCAACAGATACGCCCTCCATGGGATGATAAGTCATAGGGATCATAGAAATTTCAATCACATCCAATCATCAATTTTATCAAACATGTGCATAAAACCCATTTTACCCAGTCAAGTGCTCAAAGACATTATACAAATTTGCAAGGCAAGTTTGGGAGAAGTGACAGGGTGCCCTATTGGGCTAGTGTGCACTGGAGAAGGGATGTTTCCAGAAGAGACCAAATCCAAGTCATGTTAATGGGTGAGGTGGATAAGGGATGTCCTGACAAGGGGTGCAGTGATAGCAGGGAAATACAAGGCTTACCTGTGGGTTCCTTTGTAGAAGGTGAGCTACACTTGTCCTAGATGCAAATGTTTCCAACCCCATTCATGCCTTTTATTCTTATTTATTTATTTCTTTTTCTTTCAAGAAGCTAATCAGGGGACACTGCCCTGGCGTGGTGACTAGTGGTGGCAATGTTACCCACAAGCACTTTCACGAAAATGAGAAGGTCGACTCGCGATGATACCCCCTTTCTCTTGGTCATGCAACCAAGAGCCACTACCTTGGCATGGTAACCAGCTGCTAGTAGTGTCATACCGCTAGGCACCCATGGACCTAATAGGCTGGCTCGTGATGAGACCCCCTATCATCTGACTAGTTCTTGTTTTATTATTTTATGGGTCCCTCTTGTTTCTTGCTGAGAATATTTTTACTGCTTTCTCAGGGATCCTTGGGCGAAGCATCTCGAGGTTTTATTTTTAGGATTTTATCTTTTGCCAACTGCTTTTACCTTATGGGCCTTTAGCGCCTTCTTCCCACAAGGCAAGGTGCAACCCTTAAATGATTGGCCAACCCAATGCTCAGACCAATGTAATGGGATGGATGAGCGGGAAGTAAGATGGAAAGTGGTAAGTATGATGGGAGCGGACAATGAATTTTCATGAATCCCCCTAATGGCAACTCAAAACCTATGGTCACATGCTTACTAGGGCATCTTGTCATTCCCCCCAGAAATGGTCTAGTGGACAAGATGAGCAGGAAGTAAGATGGAAAGTGGTAAGTATGACGGGAGAAGACGATGAATTTTCATGAATCCCCCCAGTGGCAACTCAAAACATATGGTCACATGCTTACTAGGGCATCCTGTCATTCCCCCTAGAAATGGTCAAGTGGACAAGTATAAGATCCAAGCACCCGTTAGAAACAAAAAGAACTAAATGCACATATTCAAAGGTTTTGAGGATCAGAGTGACACATAAAATGATACCCAGACTCATTACCTCATGGAGCAAGAACCATCTCTGATACAGGACCAAGCTGAGGTGATGGATGTTGCTGCTACTGACAAAGTGGAGGCACTGAAAGGAAGAAAAGATGGGCCCTCCAAGGCCATTCTCAAGTCGATCTGACTCTCGATACTCCATGTCTAGGACCTGTGGGCCTCAAGACATAATCTCCTTAGTTATCCCTAAAAGTGGGGGATAACATCTGGCTCCAATGCAGGGACATGTGCTCACCGTAGAGCGCATGAGAACCTCAACATCTCTGGAATAACTTATTATCTGCTTGATCTCAATAGCAACTATCAGTAATCATTTGGGTTGGTGATATCACCCCAAGCTCATATATATAAAATTGAAAACAAACATATGTACAAATGTGAAAGCAAACTACTCTAGTATGAAATGCAAATGGTATATACAATGAATGCAAATGCCTACCTACTTACCTGCACTTACTTATCATGCTGTTGGCGGGTAGTAACACTGGATGTGTAAAGCGTTTACTGGCAGCTTCAGAGCCTCTCCCTCCATGGTTCCTAGGTTGAAAGAGTTTGTACCTGCATGACTCATGATCTTGTAAGGACCTGTCCATATCCCATCCAACTTTTTGTGCATACTAGGCTTCTCCCTTCTCTTATCCCATAGTAATGCAATATCTCCCTCAATGAAGTCTATTTCCTTTGCCCTGTGATCGAAGGTGTTTTTGATCTTCTCTTGGTTTCTTCCCATTTGACTTAGAGCATTTCTTCTAGATTCAACCAAGTCTGTCAACTGGTTAATTCGCCCTTGGATTTCTTCTCCATCTGTAGAATATTGTTGAGCAAAGTGGAGAATGGGAATCTAGAGGTTTACAGGAAGCTTTGCTTCTAATGCATATACTATCTCAAAAGGGGTTTTTCTTGTTAAGGTCTTTGTTGTTATCCGATCTGCCCACAAGGCATTATTAATTTTGTTATCCCAAAACCTTTTGTTTCCCCCCACGACTTTCTTGATAATATTCATAAGGTTCTTGTTGCTAGACTCTGCTAATCCGTTCCCCTGTGGATAGTAGTTGGAGGAGTGGGATAGGACAATGCCATACTTGAAACAAAATTCTGCTAGTGCATGAGAGCTGAATGCCTTGGCATTGTCTGTGGTGATCTTGGAAGGGACACCAAACCTAGCTATGATCTATTCCTAGAAAACATTCATGACTACTTCCTTAGTGGCCTTCTTTGTGGGGATAGACTCTACCCTCTTGGTAAAATAATATGTAGCTGTCAGGATCCACTGGTAGTCATTACTTGAATTATCCTTAAACTCTCCAATGAAATCCAAACCCCATTGTTGGAAGGGATCTTCTACTACCACAGGTTTTAAAGGTTATGCTGGGAGTTTTGGTTTACCAGAGAAGCACTGGAAAGGATGGCAAGATCGGACATATTAGTATCAGAAAATAGTGACAACCAATAATATATAGCCCTTAAGATCTTGTGGAAAGTAGTGCAAGCTGCGAAATGTCCACCACAAAATCCAGAATGTAATTCTTTTAACAATTTCTCAGCCTCTTCTTGGTTGACACATCTAAGGAGAAATCCATTGAGATATTTCCAACCAAGGCCATTTTCGATCAGACAGTATTTTATAGACTTAAGTCTCAAATACCTTCTTTTGTAATCTACTAGGTGATTGGGGCATGATAGATTCTTAAGGTAATAGATGATATTGGAATACCACTCATCGTGTTCTAATTTGCTGACCACCACATTTATCTGTTCACTTTCTCCCAACTGTATGGCCTCTTGGTTTCTCTCGGTTAGCATTTGGGCCAGACCTTGTCCTTTTACTATCTTGGTGGGTTTTATCTCTAAGTAAAACTCTTGGATTTTGGAGACCCACTTACCCCTAGTACCCATATAATCTTGTTGTGATCAGACATCCTTTACTGTTGGGTAAGGGACATAAGATTTGATTTTGTTGTAACCAATGTAGTTTCTAAAATGCTTGAGGGACTTCACCAGGGCATACGCTTTCTTCTCAGTAATGGAATAATTCAACTCTGAATCTCTAAGGAATTTACTCATGAAAGACATGGGGTGTTCATAGTTATCGGTGTCCTTTTGCATCAAAACACCTGCAATGGTATCCTGAGAGGCAAATGAGAATATTATGAAATCTTGTGAATAATCTGGGTTGATCAAGACTGGGGCTTGGGAGATAACGTCCTTTATATCTTCAAAAGACTTGATGGCTTTATCATCCCACCTGAAGGCAACGCCCTTTTTTAACAAAGCACTCATTGGTTTTATCCTTTCGACAAAGTTGGGACAAATCTTCGAATGAAGTTGATGTTTCCGAAAAAGGACTCCAAGGACTTTTTGTGGACTGGGGGGCGAACATCTTTTATCGATTGGACCCTTTCAGGGTCTATGGAGATCCCCCCCTTTGAAACCATGTGACCCAAAATTTTTCCTTCATCGGTCTCGAAAACAAATTTCTTAGGATTTAAGGAGATGCCATACTTTTTACATCGTTAAAAATGATCCTGAGGTGTGAAATGTGGTCCTTCCTATCCTTTGAGACAACTGTGAGATTGTCTTGGTAAATTTCTATGATTTTCTATATGAGGTCCCTAAAAGAGAAATCCATTTCTCTCTGGAAAGTGGCACCAACATTCATAAGACCAAACGACATTCGCAAATACATACATGTTCCCCAAGGTGTCGTGAATGTCGTTTTAAGCTAGTCCTCTCTGTTAAGCAAGACTTGGTTGTATCTAGAGAATCCATCCAACATGGACATCATTCCTGCCCTTGTAACGCTTTGTAGCAAATGTTCCATGTTTGGGAGGGGGTAGTTGTCTTTTAACGATAATTGGTTAAGGTTGCGGAAATGAACACAAAGATGTATATCACCAGTTTTCTTTCGGACAACTACCAAATTCGACATCCATGAGGAATATCTGATGGGAGATATGATACCAGCATCAATCATCTTTTGGAGCTCCTTTTGTATTTGGCTTGCTAACTTTGGATTGATGTGCCTTAGTTTTTGTCGGAAAGTTTTGGCCCCTTCTGTTAGGGGTATAGCATGCTGGATGACATCACCCCTATAGGCTTTTAATTCATTGTAATTCCAAGAAAAAGTATCTTTGAATTCTCTTATGAGGTCTATAATTTTGGTTTTTTCCTTCTCAGTGGTTCCTTTCCCTATCTTGACCATCCTTGGATCTATTTCCGTACTGATATTGAATTCTAGGGCTTCATTTGTCTGTTTGCTAGGTCTCTTTCTTTTGAAGACGTCGTGTTTGTCAAAGAGGTTTTCTAAAGGGCTACATCCCTTAGGCAAGGTGTTATTCTAAAGATTCATAACCTCTAAGTTCATGGAATCAACCAAGAAATTTATTTGTGAATCGGTGAATTCTTTGTTGTTTTCCATAAACCTAATGATCAGATCGTCATCCTCAAAGACTTGTCATTGTTCCAAATTATCAGGGATAGAAGGTCTAAAAAGGACTTTTATTTTGCATAGGTCTCGAAGTGGACCATCACAAGGTTGCAAGGTAGAGGCAGAAACAACTAAGGCATCAACCACATGGTTTTCTTCTCAAGGAATAGCTTCAATTGATATTATCTTGAAGGACTCTACAATGGATTGTGCAAGGTCACGATATCTCTTCAACTTCTCATTTTTGGTAGAGAATTTTTGCAACACTTGTGATACTATGAGGTCCAAATCCCCCTTTACCCTCAAGTATTCGACACCTTTGTCAATTGCTAAGTTGAGACCTAGGATCAATGCTCCATACTCAATAATGTTGTTTGTGCAGTGATACTCAAGACTGTAGGTGTAGTAGAAGGTCTCATGGGAAGGGGTTGTTAAGACAATCCCAACACCTGATCCATAACTTGAGTGAGATCCATCAAATTCTAGAGTCCAAATCCCTTCTAGTGCTTCGATAGTATCATCCCCATAACTTTCTCCTTGGACGAGCCAATTGTCAATGCCATCGTTAATACACAGAAGATGATCATTTGGTCCATAGAGGGTTTCAATTAAGGATCCTACAAGGGGTTCTCTCTGGAGGGTAAAAAATTCTCCTTCGGGGTGAGGAATGACTACTTTGGATTCTTGGTCTTGGAAACTTCCAGCCAGGGGTTCTATAAGATCTTTGTGGAAAATGATGCCCCAATTGCTCAAAGCATCTACCACCATCACATCTATAGTAAATGGGGTGCTAGGGCAAGAGTCGAAAGAAATGTTTAGATCCCTAATGATCCCCTTTGCAAAAGCTCCTTGTGTATTTGGTTGTGAAAGGATCAGTCCTAACTGATACATGACCTCTTTAGTCATGATGTTGGTTGTAGCGCTTAGATGAAATACACAATTATGGAGGAGGGAGTCATTGACTTGGAGAGTGACGTAAAAAGGTGTAACCTCCCCATACTTTGATCCGATGTTTTCTACCTGGTGGAGAAAAGGAGAAACTTCTTCAAGAAGATCATCTTTATAAATTTGTGGCAAGGAAGCTTAAATCTCTTCATTCTTGTGTGGAAGAAAGATGTCTTGAAAGGGCTTTACTTCCGTGGGAGGTTCCTTTTGCAGAGACAAAAGGGGCACATCTTGTACGTTAGTAGAGGACGTGCTCAACTTCCTCTTGAGAACTAGGGGTTTTACTTCGAGGATTTTTAGAAGGTTAGGTTCAGTTTCTGTAATACCTTCATCACTATATCCCCAGGGGTTGTCATTGTGCATAAGGTTAATCTGATGGATGGAGTCTTCGAACTTAAGGTTTTCCTCAATTTGGTAAGCAAAATCTTGTGCTTCTTCTAAGGTTGAGGGTGACCGATCCTTGAGGGTAAATACAAAATTCCTTCCAAGGAGTTCAAATAGTGTTGGAGGATGGATTCCTCTGAGTTTAGGTTGGGTCAGAGCTTCTTAAGGAGAAAATTGAATCTATCATTGAAATCCCTAATGCTTTCGTTGGACCCTTTGCAAATATCAATGTACTGAGAGTACAAGGATTGTGCATTTTCTTGTTTACACCACATTATTTTGAAGGCTTTTCTAGTTCTTCAGGAGTTTTGATGATTCCTTTTGGGAGAGAATCAATTCGTGTTTTGTCATCCCCAATGAGAGAGCTTGTAAAGAGCCTCATAAAGACATCAGGGTGTTCTTGACCGGTTTGATGAAAAGTCAAAACTTTCACAAAACTGGGTCCAATGTGAATTATCGGAGGATACTCCTTTTCCAGAAAAACTTGGTATCCATGAGTCGACCCCTTTGGGTAGGTCATGTAATCCCCCTTCGATGTTAGCTAGGTCAAAATAACCAAAGAGTTCTTGGTGAGACCATCTAGGAGAATTCACAGAAGTAACAGGGTTTGTAGGGGTAATGGAGACTACAGTAGGAAAGAGGTAAGTACTGACGCTCATTACGGGTTGTCATTTGTGGTGTCGCCAGATAATTTGCTTGAAATTATCAAAAAGATAAGGGAAATCACCCTTAGTGGAGTCGCCAAGTAAGCTTGTAAGAAAAATGCTCTTGAGGAAAGGCTTACCAAAAAGTGTCGTCTTGAGGAGAATTGATTCAGTGTTCCCTGACAGCGGCGCCAAAATGTTATCGCATAGTTTGTAGTTGGAGTAAAGGACGGATGGAAGATGGGAAAACTGGCGAAACTGAGACTATCCTACCATTGTCACCTCAATAGGATAACTCTTTCTTTTCAGGGAGGTAAGGCCTAGGGGAGACGTCCTCGGTGACCTAGGGTTTTGAGAAGGCAAAGGCTTATGGCTAAGTAATAGGTTTTACCCCTCACAAGTCACCACGGATCAGAAAGTCCCGGCTAATCAACCAATAAAGATAAAGAATAACTAAGAAGTGTACCTGCCCGAGACAAAGCAACAAGAAAACTATACATGTGCAAGATCACTTGCTGGTTAGTACTTCATATAATCAAGGACTTCTGATATAAGAGCAATTGATAGACAATATTGATGAAGCAAATAAGTGATGTAAACTAGCGATGATTACAATATATATATCACTTTTCAATAAATGATATTGAAGCTTCACAATAAGCAATGGTAATTTATCATCAATGTAACAATACTAGAAGCAACACTTTAGCCAATCATTCAATTTCTTTAAAGATAAACAAATGCTGCAAGGTATAAGTATAACACTAGTAGGTAATGGAAACAATAGGGTTAGTGAATGTTAGTCTAAGCTAGGGTTAGAAGTGGTTAATGATTGTTCAATAATATTTAGAAGTTGTGTGTGATCAGGGTACTCAACACAAGAAGTATTAAATCAGTGCGTTATAAGGGAAAATGGAGTCAAAATAGCTGCAAATGTTGAAGGGCCGAAATGATAGTGACAGGGCTAAAGACAAGAGTGTTATATGTTGAAGTGTTTCTAAGGAAAGGCCTCAACAATGAAACCTTAGGGGAGAAAGGCTCACTAACGTGTAGAAACCCTAGGCCTTAGTGCTTTCTCCTCCTTCTTTAGCTCAAAAGTAAATTTAAAACGGCTAGCTTGAGTAATAAATGCTATGGCTAAGGATAAGAGAGTTTAATGATGAAGTGTTGCTAAGTCAAGGCTTCATCAATCAAACCCCAGGGGAAAAAGACTCACTAAGGTGTAGAAACCCTAGGCCTTAGTGCATTTTCCTCCTTCCTTAGCTCAATGACAAGAATAAAAACGACTAGGCTAGAAGAGTAGAAGTAGAGTGTTACTATGGCAAGGCTAACTTCAACAAATCAAAATGGCTCTTAGCTTAACTTAGTAGGGAAATAAGACAAGGAAACCAACATGTGCTTGTCCCCTAGGGTTTAATCCAACAAATTATAATAACAAAATGCAAGTAAACAATACTATAACCATTCAATAAAGAGGTGTTTTGCAGAAATTCACTTACATCCACCAAGAATTCATATAGCCAAACCCTAGTTGTAAACCTTCCACCAAGAAAATGCCAAAATAGCCAAGAAAGAGACTCCTTCGACAAGTGCACATCAATTTTCAGCCAGAAACCCTAAAGGAGGGTGCAAATTTCAAACCTCACTAAGTGTGAGTGAAAGATGATGTTTAAAATGAGAGTTTTAGCTCTCTACTCATACAATACCAAGTGACTTTAATAAAATTTAGGTCACCAAAAGGAAAACAAGGCCAAAATACCAAATAACACTGTTTTACATTAAATGTCATAAATTAAAAACTAATCAAGAAAAAGTAAGACGTCATGCCCTTTCTAGGGTGACGTTAGCCCTCCTTGGGCTTCTCCAAGCTGCCACACTTGCAATAACTGCCTCCCCAAAATGTCCACAATGCTGGATGATGTCATGGGAATCCCGGGTGATGTCATGGGCCTTTCAAGGCCAAATTTCCAGTGGAGAGGGCACAATCCCCCTAGGTAAGGCTCTGCCAGGGTGCCTCTGTGGAACGTCCTCCTCTTCTCCAGTGAAAACGCCTCTATCCTATCTCTGCCCCCTGCTGGGGTTTCAACATCCATTTGGTGGGCTCTTCATCCCCATGGAGGTTCGAACTAATCATCTCCCCATTTGTACTTATCCAATATGGTACCTGTTTGTCGAGTATGATCCTACACATCAACAAATACACCCTCCATGAGCTCATAAGTCACAGGGATCATAGAAATGTCCAGCACATCCAATCATCAATTTTATCAAACATGTGCATAAAACCCCTTTTACCCAGTAAAGTGCTCAAATACATTATACAAATATGCAAGGCAAGTTTGGTGGAAGTGACAGGGCGTCCTATTGGGCTAGTGTCCACTGGAAAAGGGATGTTTTCGGAAGAGACCAAATCCAAGTCATGTTAATGGGTGAGGTGGATAAGGGATGTCCTGACAAGGGGTACAATGATAATAGGGAAATTCAAGGCTTACCAGTGGGTGCCTTTGTAGAAGGCGAGCTGCACTTGTCCTGGATGCAAATGTTTCCAAGCCCATTCATGCCTTTTATTCTTATTTCTTTATTGCTTTTTCTTTCAAGAAGATAATCAGGGGACACAGCCCTGGTGTGGTGACCAGTAGTGGCAATGTTACCCACAAGCACTTTCACGGAAATGGGAAGGTTGGCTCGCGATGAGACCCCCTTTCTCTTGGCCATGCAACCAAGAGCCACTACCTTGGCATGGTAACTAGCTACTAGTAGTGTCATACCGCTAGGTTCCCATGGACTTAATAGGTTGGCTCGTGATGAGACCCCCTATCCTATGACTAGGTCTTGTTTTATTATTTTATGGGTCCCTCTTGTTTCTTGCTGAGAATCTTTTTACTTCTTTCTCGGGGATCCCTGGGTGAAGCATCTCGAGGTTTTATTTTTAGGATTTTATCTTTTGCCAACTGCTTTTACCTTCTGGGCCTTTAGCCCCTTCTTCCCACAAGGCAAGGTGCAACCCTTAAATGATTGGTCAACCCAATCCCTGAACCAATGTAGTGGGATGGATGAGCGGGAAGTAAGATGGAAAGTGGTAATTATGACGGGAGCGGACGATGACTTTTCATGAATCCCCCCAGTGACAAATCAAAACCTATGGGCACAGGCTTACTAGGGCATCCTGTCATTCCCCCAGAAATGGTCAAGTGGATAAGTATAAGATCCAAGCACCCGTTAGAAAAAAAAATAACTAGATGCACATATTCAAAGGTTTTGAGGATCAGAGTGACACATACCATGATACCCATACTCATTACCTCATGGAGCAAGAACCATCTCTGATACAAGACTAACCCGAGGTGATGGATAATGTTGTTGCTGACAAAGTGGAGGCGCTGAAAGGAAGAAAAGATGGGCCCTCAAGGGCCATGCTCAAGTTGATCTGGCTCTCGGTACTCCATGTCTAGGACCTATGTGCCTCGAAACATAATCTCCTTAGTTATCCCTAAAAGTGGGGGATAACAAGATGTACCTAGGTTAGTAGGTTAAAGTAGCAAAGTTAGTGGGTTAGTCTAGGATTAGTTTGTGAGATATTAGCGTTTAGGGTTAGAGTTTTCTGCAACCTAATGGATATAGGAAAAAAGTTAGTACAACAATAAGAATTTGGGGTAGAAAGAGGTCTCCCTAAGGGAGGAAGAATCCCCAAGGCATCAAGACCATTATCCAAAAGAGAGAGATTTAAAACTTGAAGAAATCATGTTTCCCAATGCAATATTTTGTTTCTCCAATGCAAGACTAGTGCCTTTAGTTATGGGTTAATGGGGTCAAAAAGAAAGAGCTAGGGTTACTAAACCCTTGGGGGTGTAAATCCTCTTACTTCCCAAGGCAAGCAACCTAGTTAGGGTTTGAAGATGAGGGGTGTTAATCCTCTTACTTCCTCAACTAAACCTTTGCAAAATAACTTTAAAAGATTAACAATTATGGTGGAAACTAGGATAGGGGTGTATGTCCTTATACTCCCTATCTAGCCTTGGCCAAAATAACCTTACTTGAATCACAAATGATAATAACAAAGTAGAAAGACCATACCATTCAAGAAAAAGATTTTACATGCCAAAGTAAACCTCCACAAAAGAAAGAGAATGACCTTTTAGAGATAGCGCACCATTATCATCATCAAACCATAACTAAAAATCATTATTCCATAGCACAAGAGGAAAAATACTGTAGCAAAAATTTCAGTCCAAGAGCCTCTCACAAGAGGGAGAGTTATCTTAAAATGAGATCTTATGATCTCTTATTTATACAAAATTTCACCAAGGTAACTTGTCCAGATATTTAGGGGTAAACCACAAGACCAGGGGTCAACAACCCTAATCTTTCCCCCTTAACAAGGTAATATTAAACAATTCATCTAAAATTCTCTTTTGCACATAAGAAAACCCTTATTTTAGAAGGATGTCACCCCTTTAGGGGACGTTTTGGCACTAAAAGGGGGTTGTTGGTGATGGAGGAGAGTGGAGAGGCTTCCAAAAGCCACATGCCAAGCATTAAGATGAATTCCTTCACGATCCCTTCAAAACGTACTTGTGTCAATGCATGTCACCTCACCACCAAGATCCTAACCCCCCTTAGGTGACCTCATGCCTCTAGAAGTGATGTTTTGCCTCTCCTAGGAAAAAAGTTTGGCGTGGAAGGTAGGTTATGTCATCCAAGTCATATTTAAGGCCTTCCAAGTTTGATCTTTCTCATCCGGCTCGTGGGCCCTTGGCATCCACCTGTGGGCTTAAAGCCCCATGGAAGCCCAAGCTAGGCTTGTTCTTCCAAAATTGTACACCAACTAGGTCCTACAAAGACAAATAAGCATGTTCTCCAAGGATATCAATCCATAACATCATGATGAGTGAATCCAATCAATAAATGAGCCACCTAAGCATGTGCATGAAAGATCACTATATCAAACAAGTGCTCAAAGACATTATGCGACTTGTCAAGCTTGAAAATGGGAGGGTTGATGAGGTGTCCTATTGGGTAGATCTTGCCCTAGGTCAATGGGAGTTTCCAAGAAATCCCTCTCTAATCCATGTATAGTGGGTGAATTGGTTAGGACCAAGACTCAATGGGCATAGGGCTCATGACATACAAGAGGTCGTAGTGTCTCATTGATGGGTTCCTTTTGTAGAGGGTGATGTGGCACCTTCGTCCGCGATGCACTTTTTCCATGCCCATTATTTTCCATTCTTTCATTCTTTCATAAATTTAAGGAAATGTTGAAGGCCATTTCCCTCACGTGGTGTCTAGATAATGGCAATATCACCCTCAAACACCTAGTGGAAATGAAAAGGATGGCTCATGATGAGACCCCCTCTCTCTCAACCATGCAACTGAGAGACATTAATTTGTCTTGGTAACCAGATGATGGTAATTCCATACCACTAGATATTCATGGACATGATAGGCCGTCTCGTGATGAGACCTCCTATCATCCAACTAACCTTTGAAGCATTTTTAATCATATTTTATTTTGGGTCCCCCTTTACTCAAAGATAAGCGTTTGATTGCTTTCTTGGGTGATTCCTAGGCGAAGCATCTAGAAGGTTCATACATAGGATTTTATCTTTTACACAACAACAACCCCTATGGGTCTTCAACCCCTTCTTCCCATACAATGAGGGACAACCCCTTCTCGGGTCAATACACCTTAAAATCCCAAGAGATAAGGAAATGGGGGGGAATAGTAATGGAAAGTGGTAAGTATGGTCAAGAACTGTATGATGACTCTTCAAGGGAGTTCCTAGTAGCAAACCCATCCCCACGTAAGACCACTTACTAGGGCACAATGTCAACCACCAAGGTGAAGTAGGGAAAAGGCATAATCTACAAGGATATATCATGAAATTTAGAGCAATCTAAGATGCAACATACTCAAATGCCTTAAATATTGAAATGATGCTCACCATAATACTGACTTGAAGTTCATGGAGCAAGTCCCACTGCCTTCCTGAAACTAGCTGATGTGGTGGATGCCATCTGAAAATCTGCGACCTTTGTCGTGGTGAGAAGGGTCTCCATCTGTGCAAAATGATACTGCTTGTCATGTAATCTCTCGGTACTCCATATCTGCAACATGAGGGCCTCGAGACACAATCTCCTTAGTTATCCACAAAACGGGGGTAACACACCATAAAATGTTTTCCTAAAGGATTAAACCTAGGGATTGTGGTTGTACATTCCTCTAGAGTCTAACTCTTGATTTTTTTTTGCCTTTTGTCCTCCTTGAAGGTTGCATTGACTCCATATGCCCAAGGATTTAAGAAGGCACTAATCTTTCTCTTGTTGCAAGTGATAAACCCAAGTTTAAATTTCTTCTCTCTCAATGTATTTTGTTAGCTTAGGATTAATTGAATTGCATTTTTATTGGTTGTCATCCCTAGCTTAACGCCTTGCATCTTAACTTAGAATCATCATCTAACATCGTTAATTTTGCAATAATTGCATTTTCAGTCATTAGGGCTTACTATCTTGCATCTATTTAATATAGTTTAATGGTATTTCATTCAAGCAATTGTTGGTTTATGGGTTGTTAGTCTTTTACTTGATACTTGGCATATCTTCCATGGCATCATTGTTGATTTTAGTACTGATTTATTAGTGTTGTTATAATCTTGTTACATGATGAAGTATCGTATCTTTTATTCAAGTTTATTTACAACTTTTATTTTTCTTTTGATATATTGATTGTTGTAACAAAACCCCTCATACATGCACAATTGATTTGATTTTTGTAATGCATCTTGACCTTTCCCTTAACCTTGACTGTAGCTAATCAAGAAACCAAGATAGGGGGCCGTAAACTTTCCTTTTCTTGCCAGAGGATCCTTTGAGGTTGCTAGGGAAGCCTCCCTTGTGTTGGATCTCTACCCTTCACTAAAATGAAGGATGTACTTGCTTAGGTGACAATGACAAATAGTTCTGCATGAGACATGATCTTTGGGGTGAGCGAGGTGACCCTTGTTGATACTTTTACTCTTCTAGAGCATGATGTCATGTCCTTGGGAGGCTCTCAGACTCACACATGTCATTTTTGAGGGGAATTTTTTATTTATTTTCATTTTATCTTGACGTTAGAGGCTATTTTGGGGGTTGGCCTTGACCCATCTATCTTGTATCATGGATATTTCACATTTTTAGGGATTTTTGAGGACTAAAACGCTATGGTTGCCTCATATAAGAAGGATAGTGCTTCCTCATTGTAAAATGATAACTCACGTTTGTGTAGAATCATTTCTATAGTCTTCTTGTTTTCTTTTGTCCTCATGGAGTACTTATGCACACCTCTTGGATAGTGATTTGTGGATGCTTCTCTTGTTTTTAATGGATGTTTCATGAATTGAGGTTTCCTCATCCATAACAACATGGTATAGGAAGTGTTCTTTCCAAGTATTTATGTTTGTTCTCTGTGTTTTAAATATATGCTCTATCTAATTTTTGATAAGTTGCAACTTATCTTGTTTCCCTTGGATAATTTGGTTAGAAATCCCAAGACGAATTGTAATCGTGCATTCCCTTCTTTGTTAATCATTTATCTCAAGCTTGCTAAATAATATAATGTCAAATTTAGGGATTGGGATTGTACATCCCCTTAAACTTGTCTTTATTGGTGAAGCTATAGAGCTTGTAATAGTACAACTCTAGGGTTTGACCTATTTTCCACTTGGATCTCTTGCTAGAAGTCATAGTAAGCATAGGATGGCATTATGAATTGTGATTGTACATCCCCCTAACTTGTTTTTTGAAAGGATTAAACCTAGGGATTGTGATTGTACATCACCCTGGAGTGTAACCCTTGAGCGTTTTCTTTGAATTTTGTCCTCCTTGAAGGTTGCATTGACTCCATATGCCCAAGGGTTAAAGGAGGAACTAGTCTTTCTCTTGTTGCAAGTGATAAAAAACTCTAGTTTAACTTTCTTTGTCTCTCAAAGTCTAGTGTTAGCTTAGGATTAATTGCATTTTATTTTCATTTGTTATCATCCCTAGCTTAACCCCATGCATCTTAACTTAGAATCATCATCTAACATCACTAATGCTATAATAATTTAATAATTTTTCAGAAACCCTAAGAAGGATTGTAATTGTGAATCCTCTTCCTTGGTAATCATTTATCTTAAGCTTTCTAAAGCATATAAAATCAAATTTAGGGATTGTGAGTGTACATCCCCCTAAAATTGTCTTTATTGGTGAAGTTCTAGAGCTTGTGATTGTACAACTCTAGGGTTTGACCTATTTTCCTCTTGGATCTCTTGCTAGAACTCATAGACGACATAGGATGGCATTAGGGATTGCGATTGTAATCATCCTAACATGTTTTCCTAAAGGATTAAACCTAGGGATTGTGGTTGTACATTCCCCTGGAGTCCAACCCTTGAGTTTGTTTTGCCTTTTGCCCTCCTTGAAGGTTGCATTGACTCCATATGCCCAAGGATTTAAGAAGGCGGTAGTTTTTCTGTAAAATCCAAGTTTAAATTTCTTCTCTCTCAATGTCTTGTGTTAACTTAGGATTAATTGCATTTCATTTTTATTGGTTGTCATCCCTGTTTTCATCCTAATACACACTTGCAAACGTGAGCAAAGTCTAGCTCACTTAGTGTGTCCTTGGAGGCACAATACCTAGGTTCACAGTGCACACTGTCACCTTGACTGGAACCTCTTCCTTCTAGGCTTACTCCTAGGGAAGCCAAGGGGGGTAGACCCTAGTTACTAGATGTGATTTAACTTTGAAGTTCTAGGAGTTGGTTTCAATTTGTTAAAGGTTAAGGGGAAAACTAACCTATGATGCTAAGGCAGCAAATGCAAAGTGCAAGATTATTCAATGACAAGCAAACCCTTCCCTAAGTCAACTAAAACTAGTGCCTAAATGTTGGGCAAGGGGTCAACTAAGTTTTGAGGGGGTTCAATTACAAAAGATTACAAGTAAAATAGATTACAACTATCCCACAACAAAGATACAATTACTTACACAAAGAATAAGAAATGCTACAAGGATACAAGATATACACAAGATACAAATGAATAAGATTACAAGGTGCCAAAATGTGAGATTTAAAAGATATTCAAAGTTAAGATCAATCACATAAGGACAAGTATGCCCCAATAGCACTTACTCTATTGGAATTCTTTTCAATGGCAACCACTAAAGCACTCAAGATTCAACAAAATGATGCCTCCCAAATGGGATGCTCAACTTCTTCTTGAATCACAACACAAGAGCATAAAATGAGAGATGTAAATAATTGGAAACTTATTGCTCAAGAAATATGACACTTCGATATTCAAACCACAAGATTGCATAAAAGATTGATGAAAGTAAATGTACTTGCAAGATAGACTTCTAAATAACCATCAAAAGATATGCCAAAGTAAAGATAGTCTAGGAGACTAAATGGTTAGGAGTTGTTTAAAGATTAGATAAATTTTATTTGCCCTCCCCCTAACTAAGTGTTTGAACCTTAAACCTCCTCCTCCTATTGCCAAATCGTTGCCAGATGCTCAAGATAGTAAGGCAACGAGGCCCACCATAGATTTCATAGTCAACCCTGCCAGTAAGAGTACTTCCCGGAGAGGACAAACACCTGGTGCGCCATGACACAGCCCCCTACCACTACCCTCCATTGTTTCCCTGAAACCCATTTTAGATGGTGAAGATGGTGGAATTAGATTGTCCTAGTTGGTGTAAAATGTTATTATGACTTATGGGTAACTCTTAAGGTGTGTTGTGAGTGTTTTAGATGACTTTTAAGTGCCCAAAAACAATGATTTATGCTCAAAACCGAAACTGTAAGTGACTTTTATGGAGTGTGTTGTAGATTATGAAAAGAGAGCATATACACATCTAAAACATGTGAGAAAACTGAAATCGAAACATCTACTCCATCATCATTTACTTGACCATGTGTGAATATGAACTTGAAAGGAAATGAGCAAGTAAAATACAATAACAGCTTGTCAACAATTACAACAAAATGAGGAAACTATCACCACTTAACCACGTGTGCTATTGCATGTATGAAATGTGTTAAGTAGATAAAAGACTTGGAGAAATTAAAAATTTAGGTCCTACACCATTCACACATCCATAAACATTTTTCAAGTAAAGGAAACATGAGAGATATGTGTGCCTAAGAAAGGGAAAAGCTTCAAGACATGTGTAATCTACTCCATTTGAGATACTTGCAAGAAATAAACCAAAGCATGAAAATATATGAGTATGACTTAAGGGCTTAAATTAGGATGTTATAGCATATGATGACTATTCTAAAGCATATGAAATGTAAATGAGCAAACCACTCACAATGGAACAAGGTGGAGGCAAGCTTAGAAATGCTGTGCCAAAGAGGGCTGGAAATAATAACTTTAAAAGATTATTATTATGCTAGCCACACAACATTGTCTTGTGGACAAGTGGGGCAAGAAATAAAAAAAAATGCTTAAAGGAAATCTAAAACCTAGTCCAATGGTTTTGTGGGGTTTGTTTAGCCAATCACTCTCCCAAGGTGTAGGCAACTAAAACTTGTTGAAATGAAATACAAAAATGTAAAAAGGATACAAGAGAATGCAAGCCTCAAGGGAACTTCCCGGGGGCTTGCTACAATGCTAGAAAAGATGAGAAAGAGAAGGGGAAGTTACCCAACTAGTGTGGAAGATTTTGAAGTGTTGTATGGATGGATTTGAGTAGCATATCCCCTTGTTTCTTGTAAGAACTTGGAAAAACCAGAAAGAAAATGCTTGCTGGAAATGCTGCACAACACAACAAAGTTAAGAAAATTTTTTGTTTTTTACGGAGAAATTTTTCACATAAAATCTCCAAATGAAATGTAAAAATATATGACCTATCTAAGATGGTTATTAAAATGAAATATAAATGAAATGAGTGCAGAAATATAGGACTAAGTAAGCTAGGAGTTTGAGAAGGCTTTGAGGGAAGACTCGTTTTTTAGACTTTCCCAACAATACCTTTGAAGTAAACCTGCAAAACTCAAGACAAAATGTGAAGCATGGAAGTAGGTAACAAACTTGAATAGACTAACGGTATGAAATACTTCAAACCTTTAGCTATCCAACAAGTATAAACCAACAAGAATACTCTTTTCTAATCTACTCTAGTAAACTACTTTACCAAAGATCTACTCAATACTACACAAAAAACTTGAACACTACAAAGTCACCTCATGTGTAAGAATGCAACTAGAATACTCTTGGTGTTTCCAAAATCCTCCAAAGCTTTATTAATCCAAGTGAGAGTGTTGCAGCAACAAGTTGCTCCAAGACTCTCAAGAGCATATGAGTGAAATGGCAAGATGGAAAAATCAAGAGAGTGGGGTGAAATTCCAGTATAGTAACACTAGCTCAAAGAATGGTGAGTGAAAGAGTGAGGAGAGGTTCTATTTATAACTCAAAAGGCTAAGTGAAGGCACTTGGATGAGCTCCATGTGTCAAAACCCAAGCAAAAATGAAGATCTCAAGGAGAGGGGCACACCAACTTAGGGTTTTGGTAGGGATTGATGATTTGGACGTGTGAGTAACCCTAGCGGTAGTGTATTGGAAGCTGCTTCTACTAGTAACCCTTGCGGAAGTTCCTCAACGAGCTCAATATCCTAGTGGCTATGTTTCCTTTTAGCGTTTTAGATTGAATGAAGGAGGTGTGGGCCCATAACCTATTAGAATATAGAAGATTGTGTGCTCATTTTACCATTGACGATACACTCGTCACCCAACCATAGGCCGAAGCCACCCTCCGAGCACCTTAACCTTGACTAAGAATTACTCCGGAAGCAAACCCTAGGCCAGATAGCCAAACAAGGTGTAGCGCATCTTCCTCCAAGGATAGCGCACCAACAATAGCTGATTAGATAGTCCAAACCCTAGCTAAGAGATAGTCCAAGCCAATACTGAATACTAGTTGCTGCAGCAGTTGCACTTGCAGCCCTCCTCCACATGTGCGCACTAAACTGGGAACTGCAGTGTGCACCAGTTTCTCTCTGCAATTCTGAGATGTGTCAAATGAGAACTGGCATCTTGTATTTATAGTGGTTCTGCCAGATTGGCTAGGGTCGGCTTCTCCTTCTAGATATGTGTTTGTTCAGTATATTATCATTAGTTATGACCGAATTCTTCTCTTGGAGGCTAATAACCTAATATAAATTATCTTCTTGAGCTGACAAAACTTCTAGGGTTATTAGCCAACTCCTTAGGGTTTTCTCTTTCTTTTCAGAGTCTTCTATTCTCGTCAGGTTTACACGTGGAGGTAAATACCTCCCGCAGCTACCATAATATTAATAGTTATAGGCTAGGAAGGGCGCAACTCTCATGGGAGGGGCCCGCACATAAAAAAAAATGGGTTTTCAAAGGTTTGGGTGTGAGGGGGGTGCAAATCCCCCTAGGGGGCGTGAGGAAAAGAGGGAGTGGGAAAGTGAGGGGGTGTGTGAATGATATAAGTTGGGTTGGGTAGTTTAGGGATGCACTTTCTTTCCCTTTTCCATCTTTACATTTACTCATTAACTCATTTTTACAAAAATTACAAAATTGACTTAGCAATAAAAATTGTTGTTTTGACCGACCGACACTCCGGGTGGACAAATGAGTGGCAAAACTTGTCCGATTGAGATGAAACTTGGTCAATGGGTGTAGGGGGTGCCTTTCCATTTTATTTGAGCACAAATACCCCTATCAAAATCCCAAATACCTAGTTTTTACAATAATTGATCAAAAACATTTAATTAATTAATAATTAGAATCCCAACCTTAGGAAAATTAATTAAAAAAAACCTATCTAGACTCGACGAAATTCCGCGAAAATTTCTAAAATGTCTAACATGGTCATTTACATAATTCCTAAACAATAGCTACCAAAAGATGAGACCATTAGAACGTCGTTCACCACTTTGGAGGAATTGTTGCAAGTGTGAGGGAAAAACTTGAGGATAAAAAAGCCCAATTGATAACTTGAGGATAAAAAATCCTCGGTGAAAAGAACTCTCTCAATGAAAAAATCCCAAGGTACCTGACTTAACTATGATCCATGCAGACCTATTACATTATTAACCCACGTAGGGGTGTGGAAATTCTGTTTTACAAAAATTTGTGTTGGAGGCATAAATTGCCTAGTAGAACCAAACTGTCTTCGACATATTTGCATCTGATGATGCATATCTTCATGGCACATGGAGTTGACCCCCTAATTGAATAGGCAGTCAACATTTGACTCCACACGGGGACATGTGTTCGATCTTCTCACTTGAGATGAGAATCCAACATCTACAAAAGGTGCTCACCAATAACCAACATGAACATATATATATACATATAATGAAATATATGCTTTTAACAACATCTACATAATGAAATAACTAAATTACAACATTATAGCTACAAAATGAATCTATGATATAGAAATAAATCTAAGTACATATCAACATAATGAATGAAACAATACAAAATTAAAATACAAGGAAGGGTTAGAGATACGTTACAACCATCCATGCAATGGATGAAATGATGCCCCAAGTGTCTGAAAAATCCTTGTCCAGGATGACTCACAGAAGACCCCTTCCCAAGTCTTATCAACTTGGAATTTTTTGTGAGGGATAACCAACCAAGAACCATGATCCTTCTTCCTTTCAACCCAACACTGGAATATGACAAGCCGTGTAAACTTTGAATACTTTGCTGCTCATGACTATCATGGTGGAAGGACAACCAATATTCATAATGATATGACATTGATAAACTGAAGTTTCCTTCCATTTCCTCATAATTCTGCATTAATTCATCTCTTGGTTGAGAGGTTGAAAATGAACATACTACAGAAACCATCATACTGTTTTCGTCAAGGTTTTCAAAGTTATCCTTCAAAACGGTTGGTTCCTCGGGAGGAGGGTGGGGACTTGAATTATGTAAATATTCAACATTCTCAAACTCAAATTCCTTTACTTCCTCAAAATAGATGACTGACTCATCCATGGATTCATCCAGAATTTCCTCATGAACTTCCTTATCTTTTTCGCTGTCAAGGTCAAGTTCACGGGGGTCCGGATATTCAATATAAGTCTCTGTGAAATTAGCTTCCATGATTTCAAATTGATCTTCCATGGACATAAACTGCTCATTTATGGTTTCACATTGTTTAGCATGGGCATATTGCATGTTTATAATGGTTTCTTTAAGATCCTCAATGGGATCTGGTGGAATGTCAGCTTCTACATCTGAGCTGATTGTTTCTATATCTGAAAGATTTTTCCTCTTCCACTTTCCCATAAAATCATCAATTAGCTCACTGTAAATTTCATCCTGATCATCCCCAAAACTTTCCAAAAAGTCATGCAGAAAGTCCTGTATGGTCTTGATTGATTTATCTTCATGCAGAAGAAACCAATCAAAAGCACTTCCCTGGCCCTCCAGAAGAGTTCAGGAAAACAATCTCATAAGAGAATCCTCATAGATAGGTGGATCATGCCAACCATTAATTAATTTCCAAAAGGCGTTGATATGAGCACAAGCATCACCACCCTCATGAAATTCAAGCACATTATCAACAATATCTTCAGGTATATCATTAGGATAACCAACTATTTCTGAAAAATCAAAAGGCTTCATGAGATCACTCATTGAAAAAAAATCTAGGACCCAAAATTACTAAGGATCCAACAAAAAGGGAAACAAGCTAGCTTCATCCAAAAACCTTTCCAAGTTAAAAGATGAAGCCAACAAGTTGTGAGTTCCTTCCTAAAGAATACTTTGTCAAATTACTTTTAAAGTGGAGTCGCCATATGACCAGGTTTATCAAACAAACTAGAGCATCAGACAAAGGAAAAAACAAGAAGGAAAACATAAGTTAGATTTATTAAGTTTGGAACAAGAATTGGATACCAGTGAGTGCTTCTCCTCCAAGAATTTCAAGCAACCCACAAGGATTGCTCCTTGTAGTATACTTGACATATTTTTTCAATGGAGTCGCCACTTGGAAATGAACCACACAAAGCCAACCAGTGCCAGTTCAAAGAATTTTAGGGACTAAAGTTTTTATTACTCAGTTCTTTAAAATTAAGTTAAGTCGTTTTGACAAAGGATAAATGACTTATCCCTGGCAACGACGCCAAATATGTTGTCGTTCTAATACACACTTGCAAATGTGAGCAAATTCCAGCTCACTTAGTGTGTCCATGGAGGTACAATGCCTAGGTTCATAGTCCACAATGTCACCTTGACTGGAACCTCTTCCTTCTAGGCTTACTCCTAGGGAAGCCAAGGGGGGTAGACCCTAGTTACTA